>JASSUY010030814.1:0-75600 GCA_032466535.1 Forpus xanthops | reverse complement strand
CGGCACGGCACGGCACAGCACGGCTTAGCACTGCTCTGCTCTGCTGCGGGGCGAGAGCCCCGTCGGTGCACACCCGCCCGCTCTCACTGCCGCCCCATCCCGCAGCCCAGGCACAGCCTCCGCGCTGGCTCCTCCTTCCGCCCTGCCCGCCCCGACGGGCCCCCCCGCCGCAGCCGCCGCCCCTCCCCGCACCCCCAACACCGGCGGTGCTGGCCGGGCAGCGCAGCGGCTCTCCCGGAGCCGTCGGGGCTCCGCACCGCCCCGGCCGTGCCGCGAGATGGGCTCCGGCTCGGTGTCCCCCTCCCAGGACAGCAGGGTTGACCCGGGGGCAGCCGATTCCCCTGTCAGATGGCTGCAGGTTGCAGCAGGGGGAGCGGGTAGCGTGCGGGCGGAGGGACTTGCAGAGACCGGAGGAACAGCTTGGGAATCGTGCGGCGGCAGGCAGAGCGTTCCCACCTCTCCTATGGGGTGCCGAAAGCTTTTGCATCCGCCGGGGTGCCCCAGGCACCCATGGCCAATCTCCCACCCGGCAGTTCAGAGCCCCATCCACATCATCCAGAGCCCAGGAGAGGTGTGAGGACCACACGACAGGCTGGCACTTGTCAGCCAGGATGGTACTTGGTCTGCTCATGGGAACCCTGTGGCCATGACCCCAGCACGCAGGGGCAGCTTGAGCACAGGTCTCCACTCTGCTTTTCGCACCCTGCATAGACAGCAAACCTTAAAGCCCTGGCTGTGCACAAGATGTGTCCTTTCCCACTCCAGGGGAATGCCTTCAGGAATGAAGTAACCCAAATACCTTTGCGGGCAATCCGCCAGGAAGAAAGAGGCAAAATACACCCATTTCAGTGCAAAAAGAAGGAAAGCCAAGAAATCCCGTGAGCTTGGCTTCGAACGGTTGGCACCTCAGAAACATGAGCATTGCATTCATTTTATTACCTTCTATTTTCTAACCTGAGGTCTGCAAATGCAAAGCAGGATGGTGTAACTAGAAGGGCTGGTCACCTGCTTTATGATGGCACCTGAAACACTTGTAACCCCATGGCTCCAAGAGCTGAGTCCTCACAAAAAACAACAGCATTTCGGGATGCCCAGCAGAGCACTGGCTGCTGGCACCAATTGCTGTGAATGTCCTCCTTGGAGGACATCCTTCCGATGGAAGGAGGGGAGGTGGGAGCCTGCCACATCACTCCGGCGCCAGGAGGAGAGGTGTGTGAAGCACGGACACCCCACTGCACACTCATTTCTCCAGCCAGAGGGGCACTTGCAGGGACAGTGACAGGTCCCAGGATCAGAAGTGCCTCTTAAACCAATGCCCTCAGCCTATGGAGCTCCACAGGCTCCTCAATCCAGGCAAGAGTAAGGTGACTGCATGGGGTGTTGCTCCGGTGGAGGCCACCTCACACACACACACACACAGAGGACTGCACCAGCTTGGCCCGGATCAGCAGCCCTTTCCCATCCCCAGTGCAGGCTCCCATCATCTGTCTGCATTTTCATGACACCTCCTTCCTCTGGCCCCTGTCCCGGGAGGAAGCTGTGCCTGAGATGGATGAAAGGGGTTTGTTCCTCGTTGCTACCCAGCAGTCCTAACAGCGAGGAAGACGAGCTGCTTCCCAGGACTCCAGGAGCCGACTGCTTCCTGGCATGGCTTCAGCAGAGGTGACCCTGCAGCCATCCCTGGGGCTCCCAGGGACCCTGGCAGCAATAGCACCCAAAGGGGCCCTGTGACAAGGACCTCGGCTGAATTTTGGGAGTGTGAAGGTTGTTTCCTACTGGCTTGGTGTTCCACAAAGCTGGATGCTTATGAGTGTGATGTGATCCCCCTCCCTCTCATGCTCCACATCACCCCTTGGCCAGCAGAGCAGAGCTGGGTCTTCCTAACCTGCCCTTTACCTCTGATGCTGGCAGGAAGGCAGGAGCAGGACGAGAGATCTTGTTTCCTCCCTTTGCAGGCATTTGCCCCAGGCAAGTTCTTTCGATCTGCAGAACAAATAGGCTCCCTCGGTCTGCATCCAGCTGCAGCAACACTCTGTCACCTTACAGCCAGGGCTGGGGGCTTGACAAAGCGAGCGGCCAGCGGGGGCCTGCCCGGAGGACACCATCACCTCTCCCAGTTCCAGCAGGAGTGAAGGCTGAAAACCCCATTTCAGGCCATCATCCACAATTTGTCCTTCAGGAGCCTCAACTCCTGCTTTCCTATGGGAGCTTCTTGCCACCGCGTGCCATGCAGCCAGCTCCGTGGAACATCACACAGGATTGGGCTGTTGGCCACAGCCAAGCCCTATACCACTGCTCTGGTTGCACAAACAACCCCTTTCCAGCACTGCCAACACAGTGAGGGCTGAGTGAGCCCAGTGGGGCAGGACAGCAGTGTGAGGGGGGCAGGCTGTGCACTGAGATCCTGCTCCCATACCTCTGCCCTGGCTCATTTGGGTGATCCCAAGTCAACTATGGGAGTGTGGGCTCCAGAGAGCAACATCTGCCCTGGAAAGGCCCAGGGTGCCTCTGAGTATGGATGAGGAGCAGGGAGAAAAACAACCCCAAACTTTCCTATATCAGGGGAGGCCTGGTCCTGCCGTCTGCCACCGGGATTTGGGCCAAACTGTTTGATATAGAGACCATCTGCATCGTCTGATGGGCTCTGGGTTTGGTTAAAATGAAGCAGAAGCTTTTCTTGTAGGAGAGGAGTTTTCATGGGAAGATCCGGGGAAGGATTCCAGGGTACATGCCAGACCTGTCGTGCAAAGAGATGCGAAGCAGCTACTAAACTTCAAACAAAAAATGCTGCCAGTTTCAAGCCAAGGCCCCTGGGCAGCATCCAGGCATTTCCCCAAACCCAGGATGAGCCACAGCCCGTTCCTATTACCTCTCTGGGCTGGTACTGGGTCTTCATCAGAGCTAGCAAGTGGCTCATCATAGAATCATAGAAGCAATTGAGTTGGAAAGGACCTTAAGACCACCTAGTTCCAGCCTCCTGCAATGGGAAGGCACATCTCACACTAGAAAATCACACAAATAGCACCTTCCAGCATTCCTGCTCCAGCGTGGTTCCCTTCCATGGGGTGCATCCTCCAGAAACAGACTGCTCTGGTGTGGTTCCCTTCCATGGGGTGCATCCTCCAGAAACAGACTGCTCTGGTGTGGTTCCCTTCCATGGGGTGCATCCTTCAGGAGCAGACTGCTCCAGTGTGGGTCCCTTCCATGGGGTGCATCCTTCAGGAACAGACTGCTCCAGTGTGGGTCCCTTCCATGGGGTGCATCCTTCAGGAACAGACTGCTCCAGTGGGATCCCCCATGGGGTCACAAGTCCTGCAGCAAACCTGCTCCAGCACGGGCTCCTCTCTCCATGGGGCCACAGGTCCTGCCAGGAGCTGCTCCAGTGTGGGCTTCCCACAGGGTCACAGCCCCCTTTGGGCATTCTCCTGCCCTGGCATGGGGTTCTCCCTGGGCTGTAGGTGGAATCTGCTCTGCCATGTACTGCCATGGGTTGCAGGGGCACAGCCTGCCTCACCATGGGCTGCACCATGGGCTGCAGAGCTACCTCTGCTCTGGCTCCTGGAACACCTCCTCCCCTCCTGCACTGACTTTGGGCTCTGCAGAGCTGCTTCTCTCACATGTTCCCACTCCTCTCTCTGGCTGCCATGGTGCAGTATTTGCCTCTTCTTGTTATCCCAGAGATGCTACCACCATCGCTGATGGTCTTGGGCTTGGCCAGTGGTAGGTCCAGGCAGCTGGCATTGGCTCCATCAGATGCAGAGGACACTTCCAACACCTTCTCACAGAAGCCACTCCTGCAGCCCTCACACCACCAAAACCTTGCCACACAAACCCAGTACAAGCACACTTGCATGGTGCCTGCTCCAGCTTCCCTGCTGAGGAACATTGCAGGATCTGGTTCCCTTTGCACCGGGCTGTGCTTCAAACCTTTCCTCCCACCAGCAGCATCACTGAAACACACATGGTTTGGGAGCAGTGGCCACAAGACCCATGTGGAGATGTGCCCAGAGCACAGCGGCTGTGACCTTTGGCTGCCCAGTTCCCATCAGCAGAGCTGCCCCTGTGCTGGACAGGGCCATGTTTGTCACACAGGGCCAGCTTGGCTCGTGCTGGGAGGCCAGGCTGCTTTTGTCCTGCCAGACACACTCAGCTTCAGAGATTAAGGCATTGTGTGAGAGCAGGTCAGCATGTCGGCCCTGTCAGGGCACCTGTTGGGCTTGCGCAGCACGACGATGCCCTTGATGGGTCTATTATGGACTGCTGCAGGCAGCTGGGGCTCTGGGATCTCAGTAAGACTCACCTGGTTAGCAGCAGCAGCAGGAGGCAGGACTGCAATGCACTCTTTTTGGCGTCTCTCAGAAACAAAGCCCTATCTTGCTGGCAAAGAGCATGTGCACCACTCTGCAAACATGGCCAGCGTCAACCTGTGAACTGCCAGCATCACCCTGAGAACACTGACAGTGTTGTCCTGTGACCACAGCCAGTGTCACCCTCTAGACACCACCAACATTGCCCTGCAGGCGCTGCCAGCATCACCCTGTGAACCTGGCCAGCATCATCCTGTGCCAGCATTGCTCTACGAACATGGCCCTGCTGACTGAAGGAGAGCAGGAAGCTCCAGTCTGGGATCTAACCACTGGGACCAAGTGAAGGGAACAGCACCCATCAGGTCCTCCAGGATGATGTGGGGGATGCTGATGCTCCCATGCTTCATGCATCAGGGACCATCTAAGCAGGGGAAGCCTAGCCTGTCCCATTGCCTTGAACAGCAGAACATCAGGAGGGGAGCAACCCACAAAGCACCAGATTCCTCCTTCCTGGTGCAGCTGAGTCGAGGGGCCAAGCACCCTCAATTCCCAAAACCAACTCTAACCCACAGAGAAAACATTTGTGCCGAGCAGCCCAGATGCAGATGGGGAGATGCTGTTCCTGGTTGGACACACCAACCACCCTGGAACTGCGGTGCAGCACAAGCTGGTTTGAATAAACCACAGGCGAGGAGGTGTTTGCTAAGCGCCTCACACATGGGAACACATGGGACCATGGGAACCAGCAGCCGTTAGTGCAGCGTGGGATCAGGGACTCAGGGTCCCCAGATGTAGCGATTGTTCTACATCCGTGCTGTGTGTACATGCATGCTCTTCCCTGCTCGCGCTGCCTGGAGCCACTCATTAACCCTCCTCAATGAAGATGCATTGGAGGGATAATTTACTGTTTAATAGACTAACTTCCCATTTGCTGTTGCCAAGCACATCCAACATATTTCTCGGCGGTGCTGTAAACTGCAGCTTCTCCAACATAAATCCATGCCTTCCGATAGGAGCAGGTGAGCTTTCAGGATTCAGCTGATGACCTCAGCTATGGGGTGAGCAGAGACACCGGGCTTTGTTGTGAGAGGAACAGGCCTTGTTCCCACCACCCCCTTTCAGTTATTGCAGTCCCCATTGCACTGACATCCCTGAGCTGGGAAATGAGGAGTCAGCCTGATGGATGCGAGAGGCAGCAGCTTTGTCCTGATTTTGTTAATGAAGACGCTCTGGGTGCAGACAAGCTTGCCTCTGCTCTATATTTACGGAGCTAGCTGGCAGCCGGTCCCACGCTGGGATGCAATCAATGAGCTGTGTGCCCGCTTAGGCTCACTGTGCTTCCGCAGGCGCGGGCGGCCTGTCTGCGCCTTGCCAGTCCCACAGTTGTGAGCGCGTGCCTCCACATCCTCACTCCTCCTCCTCCAGCCTTACAGACTTACAAGCTACTACAGGCTGGAAGAAAGTCAGATTGTGTGCAACGTGGGATGGGTGAGCTGGTGCCAGCCACACTTTGCTTCCATCACCCAATTCCCACATTGTAAAGGAGGCACTTTCAGGGTGCTCATGCTGCAAGAAGGAGCAGCAGCTCCAAAGGCACGAGACCGAGTGACTGGCTACCAGGGTCTGGCTTTGAAGTATGGCAGGATACCAGCCGCAAAAATAACTTGAAAAGAAGGAAAGGGTTTAGCTTGCCTTGTGACAGCTCTGCTCAGCACCAGATGTGGGCAGGCTCTCATTGGAGCTAGACAACCATGACAGGGGCCACTTGCAGAACTGATTTTTGTCCATGGTAAAAGGGCAACCCAGCCCGGCCTCTTCCCTCACCCTTCTCTGTTTTACATTCTTGTTCTCCGTACCGATAGACCCAGCCTCCTACTCTGCTTCATCCCCCAGGCACATCCCCATGCAGCCAGGGAGGAAGAGCCACACATCCCCCAGGCACATCTGGGCCGGGGCCCCCAGGGCCGCGGGGTGGGCACGGGGTCCCATCCGGCAGCATGTGCTGCCAGCCCCCTCTTGCGCTGCTGCTGCAGAACGGCCTCGGTGAGGCACAATGGAGCCAGAGGCTTTTGTGCAAGAGGTGTCTGACACCCTGCTCCTTCGGGAAGTGAGGCTCAGGCTTTGTGAGCAAAGAGGTTGGAAGAAACTAACCCCAAAACAGCCTCACGCCAATGGAGACACCACCCCCCCATCATAGACCTGTGCATGCACCCAGTTACACACAGCCATGATGGCTGAGGTAGGTTTGCACCTCCATTCATCCCAGTTCTCAGCCCCAGCAGCTTCAGCCAGAAGCAGAGTGAGACTCAGCTCTCCTCTTTGGTGCAAAAGAAGGCAGGTTTAAAATGTCATATAAGGCACCCCACGGGAGGGCTGGGTGGTGGGTTTGTTTGCTGCAAGGCAGCGGAGCCTTGCTTAATCCAGCAGAGGTGGAACTGAGGAGGGATGATCAGCAATGCCCGCTCCAGCTGGAACTCAGCAAGGAAAGGAAATCTCTGTTCCCCCAACCCAGACTGAAATCAGCACCTCAAAGGCCAGTGCTGGGAAGTGTCTGAATCTCACCCCATCGTTTGTGGCTGGAGACAGCTTCCCCTTGCATCAAGACACAGGAGCCCAGAAACAACCCCATTGCATTCCTCATGCATGGGCATGTCCCAGGAACAAAGCTGGGCTGAAGCAGGATAGGGTTGGAGAGCTGGTGCCAGCTGAGATCCCCCCTCCCCGTCCACAGTAGAAGAGGAAGGTCAGTGCAGGACCCAGCACGGAGATCTTGGCACCTACATGCCTGCACAATTGATGAGCTTCAGTACAAAACCCTCAGTGGGGGGATGAGCAAACAGAACTAAACATGGTAATTTATTCACTCCATGAAAAAATATTAGTTAATCCAAGCCAATGAGATTGCAAAGCTTGATAACTGGCCTGGCTGATGCCAACATCTAGCGCTAGCAGCACTTGTGTTTTTCGTCTCCGCTGTTGCCCTAGGCAGTGAGATGCAGCAGCAGCATGACAGCTCCCAGACACACATGATAATTCAAGAGAGAAAACACATCTTATTTCAACTCCAAACCAGAGCAGAACAGTTAAAAAAAAAACCCAAGACAACTTGCAAAAATTGCTGTAGAGAGCAGTGACACTCTGCAGAACTTATTTGCAAGCCTGTGCTGTGCAATTTGAGATAAAAGCTGTTTAATGAAATGAAGGATGAGCACTGCTTATTTGCTTTGCAATGCCACTGCTGTGCAGGAACACCAGCAGGCCAAAGCAAACACTGAAAGCTGAGCTATCCCACTCTAAGTAGCTTCGCCCAGTGTTTGGTCCCAGTGACTGCTGCCCTTTCACTTGTAGCCAAGTGGAAGTGCTTGGATTGTGGCTCCAGGGCCTGAAAACTATTCATTTTTTAAATTATGTAAGCCATATAAAGCTGTCACTTTGATTCACAGCTTACCACAGAGGTGATATTTGGGCTTGCAGTATTCAAAATAGCTATTGTGAGTTTTTGCATTCCTTTGTTCAACATCTTCAAGAACAGAAATGTCTCTCTAGATTCCATGCCCACTTTCAAGTGCACAAAGGCACATCTCCTCCTGCTCCCCAGGCTCTGGGAGATGTGATGCAGCAGTCCCATGACACCTGACTGCAGCCCTGGAGGAAAACAGGTCCCATGTGAAGCTCACCCTGCAGGAAGGCAGTGCTGTTTTCAAACATATCGTGACGCTTGCTTCTCCTACCTGTTTTTCAGTTGCACGGAGAGGATGTTAATGAGTGTCTGAGCCATGGCAGGCAAGCCCAGGGCATTTCAAACGTGGAAGAACTTCACAGAGAAATAATCTGCATAAAATCTGAGACGCCATTATTAAGAAGGAGAAGAAAATGCAAGCAGAAATCATCCTCTCTCAGCAGCCAAGAGGGGCGAGAGAAGAATGGTTCTACAGAGAAAGATGTATTCATTTGATCCATTATTTATATAAAGTGTTCTTTGTAAATCTGATTTCCCATCACCCTGAATGACAGCAGGGGGAAGACAGGAAAAGAAGAGGTCCAACTTCATATCTCCAAGGGAAAGACAGCCTGTCTGGACATCCTGCATCATGCTTAGGTTCTCAGAGGTAGCAAGTGCTAATGCCATGGGAGGCAAGTGCCATCCCAGGCCAGTGCCATTCCTGCAGGTGGGCAGCAGCTCATCAAGCACCCCCGCACCTAAAGGTAGGAGCTCTGGGGTTCTAAGCAGACATTTCCTTCCTTTTCAAGGTGGATGCAACACCAACTTCTTGTCTCATTGAAACTGCTTAAGCCACTGAACAAACTCACTAAAAATAAAAGCATTTAATATGGGGTTTTCACATGAACACACAGAAAGGCAGCAGTCTGAAACAGTACATACATAACATATATAAATAAGGACAAAAATTAAAACCCCTTTGGAAATGACAGACTCTGGGAGCAGTTAGTGGCGGCTCTGGGAGGAAGCATCCTTGTGAGTCACTGCACAGGGCAGGCAAATGAGACGCATTCAGGCATTACTAAAACTCCACTGTGCCTGTGAGACAGTGTGAACACATTGGGACTGCAAAAGCCAAGGGTCCTAGAGGCCAAATCTATTAGCTACCCCCTGTCTCAGCACTGGGAGCACAGCACCATGGGCTGAAGCCCAGGGTACCAAACCCCTACTGGGAGAGCTGTCCGGACACTGCATGCACTCCTTTGGCAGGGCAGGCATCTGAGACATGCACAACACCAGGCTGATGCCCCATAGATAATTTTTCTTCAAATTTCAGCTGTGCCAGAAGCCAGAAGGAGTCCCTGAGCTAGAGCCAGTACAGGCATAGAAGTGTGATGCTCCTCTCATCGATATGGAGCAGTGTATTTAGTCTTAACAGCAAGATAACCTTGCAAGCAGACACCCATAAAGAGATACATGCTCAAGTAAGCTTGGGGCAATGGAGAGGAGGAATATGATGAACAAAAGCGTCACCCAGCAACCACCCCTGCTGCAAGTAAGAGCAAAGGTGGCAAGACCAGACTCAGCTCCCCCTGTGCTGCTGCTCAACCTTCAGTTCTACCTCATCTTTGTTCAGAGGCAAAGTCAAGATCCCCAGGTCTCCACCAACAATGGACTGCAGGGGCAGGGTGGAAGTGCAGTCAGTAACACACAGTGCCCTTTGAAGAGCACATAGACAGCTTCAGCCTCCTGTGGGAATAATTACAGACACATCCAAAAAGCACATACTACTACCACAGCAAACAGCCTCTGCCCTTCCTCACAGCATCCTTGCCTGTCCAGTCCCTGAAGAACCAGAGCTCGCTCCTTGCTGCCACAGAGGCTCCTAACAGCAGCTACTCCCATCTCACACATCTACAGACCCACTACCCTCTACATTTTTGAGGCAGCTACTCCAATTTGGGGTCAGGCTGGGGCAGATACTCCTGATAAAGTACCAGGAACATCCCTTTGGACAGAGGAGCATGAAGAACATGCTTTGTAGCTCAAAAAACCCAAAATCAAAGTGAAAAAAAAAAAGTGACAAATCCCAGCAAAGCTGCACAGGGCCCTAATGCCCTGTTTTGACAGCTCTGGCCTGTCGAACTGAACTCCCTGTTCACATCCCAATCTTCACACCTCCTGCCACCAGTTGTCTCTGAAAGCTGTCAAGGACAGAGCTCTAACTCCTGCTGGTTCTTAAAGATTAGAAGACAATTATAATTGGATTCCAGAGATTATTTGCTTCACTGAGAAGGGCTGAGAAGTGTTTAGATGGCTCCCCAGCTAATTAAATCTTTATTTCACAGTAGTGACCCTCTGTGTTTCCTACCAAAGAGTGCTTGCAGACAGGTACTTGGCAAGATTGGCTTATTGGAGCACTTTAGCTTAACAAGACTGCTGACACTAGCCAGCTGTGATGAGGGTTTATCCCATATCTAGATGGTTTCATCTCATTTCTGCAACTCAGCCCAAACAGCTGAACCCAGATCCAGCTCTTTCCCCCAGTTTAATGACTAACTAATCAGCCAGTTGCCTGACCAGCCATTCAGGTAAGCCAAAGCCTTTGGCACCATTCGCAGCTGATCACAAATGGCTGGAGCCCTATCTTGCCTCTCATGCTGCTCATGTTGCTCCTATGCTGGACACAGCACAAAACTGCCTGCCTCAGATATCCCACCTTCCAGAGGCTGAACTGTTGTGCCCCAGACAGCCTTTGCCAGCCTCCTGCCCCATGGAAACATGCAGGCAGCGAGAAAGGGGTGCCTCTGGCTGAAGCTGAATCAGAGGGATAAGTTCACTGGGGAAGCTGTTTTCCCCTGACCCCAATTGAAATGATGGCATCCAAAGCCTCTCATCTCATGCCCATCCTGTGCTCTGTACCGTTTGTGCACTCCAGCCTTACAGGGACAGCAGGGCAGAGAGAGCACAGAGGGAGCAGAAGAGGGCAAGGCTCCAGAGGCCTGGAGGTAAGGTGACAGGATGCAGATGAAGGTTAGAATCTGTCATTCTCACTGCTAAAAGAGTGCAGGGAGAAGCAAAACCAAGCCAATGCGTCAGAAACTCAGAGCAGAAAAGCAAGAAAATCACAGCCTAGCAACATTGCAGAGAAAGCTGGGAGTGCACACAGGGTCCCGCAATGCAGAGAGCTCTCCTTGTAAGCAAGCACTCCCGCTCTTCCCAGAGCCAGCAGGTCAGACATGCTGCACAAGTTTTGGTTAGATAGTGGTTTGCCCCATAGTAGGATGAAATACAATTCATATACACAAAGAAACAAGTCCCTGCAGTCTTCGCAAAGGTCCAGTTTCAAGAGTGCTGCCATGCTGGGGAAGGCTGCCGTGAGCCTGCAGCACTCCCCTCTCCGTGCAGCGTATGATTCACAGCTTGTGAGTCTGGGCATTCCCCACCCGTGCCGTGGTACGAGGCGAGTCACAGGGATGATGAATCCTTGGAAAGCAGGCGGGTTCGCATGCGTCTGCAGGGCTCCTGGAGCAGAGAATTAGAGCAACGGAATGCCTGAGACATACAATTCTGCACAAGAACAGGTCAACATGCTGTCCTCTCCCTGCAAGTTTCCCCCCCTGGAATCTGTCCCACACCTTTTACCAAAGCAGGATGCTAGACAAGAAACAGTGAGCAGACAGGGACCAATACAGCAGCTGGTCTTGGGCTGCACCAAATTCTTGTCCTGCTGCCACCCTGACAGACTGTTATAGCACTACACTGTATTGCCAGCTTCCCTCTGCTTCCTGTGACAGCCACCATGCCAGCTCACAGGTAGGAGGGCTGTACACACCTGCTTGGGTGAAACCCTTCAAGGCTTGATTCCAGCATGCCAACTGCCTGCAGCTCGGCACAGAGCAGACTGCTACAAGTAGGGGACAGCAGTTATTCCAGAGCCTTACATGCATTCCACCACATCTGCAGGCATCAGAGTCCAGCAGGCCAAGCACCCCACAGGAAGGAATGTGTCTCACCTCTTTTCTGCCCTCCAGAGTTTTCAGCTTTGCTTGGGACATGTGAGCAGGAGATCCACATTTCTGTAACTGGACAAGAGAAAGAAACAGGAGTATACAGCTGGGGAATGAAGTGGCATCCACAGCCTGTACCATCAGAGAGCAGCTATCACTTAAATCCACTCTTGGTCCCCAGGGCAGCAGTGCAAACAGAGGGGCAACACTGTAGTGGAGGCCCAGTGCTGCCACCCCTCTCTCTTGCTGCCCTTGCCTTCTGCTCTGTCTCACAGCAGCTTCTCGAAACCAAGATCGTACAGAATAAACTTGGAAACCTTCTCTGGGGCAGAGAACAGCAAGCAGGTCCCCAAGGATCACTGAAATGAGTGTCCAAATTGCACTCAAACAGCCCTCACACGCTTCCCTACCAGCAGCTTTAACAGTACTGGGAGCAGCTCTTACCAGATGCACATTCTCTTTGCTGACTCGCTCAGGCTCTGGTGTGGTATCCCTGCTCTTCCTCTCCAGGATAACCGGGGTTCCCAAAACTTTTCGCTGCCATAAGAAGAAAGGGTTGTTGGCTACTGCTTACAGTGAAAAGTGAAAAGCAAATGGAAGGAGCAGGATGCATTGCTGGTAAGCAGTTGGATGCTGGGAAAGAAAAAAGGAAGCCAAGCTGGGACAAAGACTGTAGTGCAGAACCATCTGAAACACTGTGCTACTCTGCTGAGCCAGCCGATTGTAAAGGGTTTGGGAGCTGACCTGAGGGCTGGCCAGGAGCCTAGCCTGTGGTAAGGAGATACATGCTGCTGTGGGGCAGCCTATAGTGTACTAAGATGCTAGACTGCATGACCAGCTCCCCGCCAGTCCTCATCTCATCTTGGGAAGCAACCAGACCTTCAAAAAGGTGCATAGATCCTGCAGCCATGTGTTTCATACATGATTACACTTTACACTCACAAGGCTGTCACTGTGCTGCTTTTTCTGTCTGCAGTGGATCTGTGTTCCTTGGCAGCCAATACTCTGAACAGTCCCTACCCTTTGAGAATCTCGTTTGAGCCAGGGGAAGGCAGAAGCAGAGAGCAGTATCAGAAACTCACAGGAGAGAGCACAGCTCAGAGGATGCCTTTACCTTAATGAGGCCACTGAAGGAGCGCGAGCGGGTGCGTCGTGGGGCTGGGGATGTAGGTACCTCAGAGCCAGGAGTTAGAGCTGTAGGGTGCTTATTAAACTAGGAAGAAACATGAGGGCAGTATGTTAGCACAGCTATACAGTTGCTCTACCTGTTGCTCACTGCCTAGAACTCAGTTTTCCTCTTCAGCACTCCAAAAAGGAGAAGCAGTTCACTGCTGCAGGGAAAAAGAAGCAGAGGAAGGCAACATCTCCAACCCATGGTTACAGGGAGCTTGGGTGTGAGGCTGCTTTGTGCTGGCTACCAGATTAGCCAAAAGCAGCAGGCATTGGAACAGAAAGGGGGTTGGGCAGCAGCTGGAGACTGGCAACCACAACTGGTGCTGACCATATCCACCAGTCTCTGGAGCAGCAGACTGGCTGGATACGCTCATGGGCCTAAGAGGAGACGAGTCTGTCCACGCCCGCAGGCAAGAAGGGACAAGAGTTTTCCTTTTCTGAGGGATGAAGTTCAACAAGGCCGTGATCAGGACTGTGGAGCTGCTGACTGGAAAGTCCCTGGCTTGGAAAAAAGAGATTGCTCAAAGCACAACTTGATGCTGCAAGCTCCATGGTGAGCCACATCCAGGACAGGCAGCCTCCTCCCCTGCCTTCTTATAGCTTTGCCCCTTACACAGCTCAAAGCCACCTCCCCAGCCTGCCCAGGATTAGGAGCAACTCTGAAGGCCCTGCCTTTTAGTTCTGTGCCCAGGATTGTGCTGACAAGCACACCCCAAAGATACCTTTCATCCCCACACTACCTGCCGGATAAGCTTCTTCTTCTTTGCAGAATCAGGCATATTGTTGACATGACGGAAGAGCTCCTTCAGTGCCTCCTCTGTGCGCTGCTGGGTCTCCTCCTGATGGCAAGCATCCAGTCGGCTTCGCTTCTGAGACTTGAGGGGCTGCAGCTCCTTGGAGCCAGATGTCAGCAAATCCAGGTCGTCCTGGGAAAGCGGAGACAGCAGTTGCTTGCCATGCTTTAATCCAAATGAGCCACCCATCTGAGCCAGACTGGGAAGAGTCTCATGAGCTGACTCAACCCCAGTGAATGCACAGGGCTGTGTTTTCCCTACCCCTCTGCAGCAGCACTGCACCAGCAGGCCCTGTGCCAGGAAGAGGTGATAGCAATGTAAAGGTGACCCCATTGTTTCTTCCCTCCCCTAGCAGATGCCAGATGCAGAAGCCCTTCCAGGCTTGAGAAGGGTCAGTGCAGCGACTTGCAATGCATATTCCCTCTTCTGGAACTATATGAGGCAGGCAAGCATTTGCTGGCAAGACACAGACAAATTCGTCCCAGTGGCAGCAAGAAGCCTTTATCCTAGCCCCTCTTCCAAGCAGCCTGGCCACTGCAGCAGGTCTGTCTGTTTGGAAGGCCCAATCCCATGAAGGAGCAGGTGCTGCATGTACTGGGCACAGAGAGCAGGTTACTGCTAAAAAGTGGCTTTCCCTGTGCTTTTGATTAACAGATGCTTCAACTCTGCCCAATTTCCCTAATGCAGCCACCTGCACTACCACACCATATGGTTCCTTCGCTCCTGCTCTCTGAGATCCTTTAATGACTTGGTTTGTTTTCAGCTTCTTTCACTCACATGAATCCATTCATAGTACTTCAGCCTCTGTCTTTGTGGAGGGCAAGTGCTGCATTTGCTGGCCTTACCTTTGATGTGTGGGCTCTGGATCCCAGATAGTGCAGCCTGGCACACTCCCTGATGTATGCTGGGGCCTGTGATGATGAACAAAGTATGTTTAGTATGTGTTGGCTCTAGCAAGAGAGGCACTTCAACCATGCACACACGCAGCACTTCCATCAGGACTCAGACATTCAGGGCAGACAAAGCAATGGCATTTCATGTGCTCAGTGCAGTTCCTGTTCATAGTTCCCTTTGATGCAGGCAACCAGCACAACTGCAACACAGACTAAGAGCAGGATTCCACAGTAACTTTCTCCAAGCAATTCCCACAGCTCTGAGCTAGCCAAAGGGAAGCCTGAGAAAGAGGGCAGAAGGGAACTTCTTGTGGGAGGACTCTGCAAAGAGCAGATGCCTACAGTACAACGAAGATCCTGAGTAGTCATGACACTGCCTGTTGCAAAAACACTTCCTTGGGGGAACCTGCAGAAAGCCTCATACTCCTGAGTCTCCTCCCACAGCCCCCTGGCTCTGAGCTGGACAGGGGCCCAAGAGTGCAGGGATGCCTGCAACCGCAGTGAGTTGAGAAGCTCACAACAAAATGACCTGCTGCATGAGGCATTCAGCTCTTGTCAGCACTCACCCAGGAGAAGCCCCTTCAGTTTCCTTTTCCTGCCAGAGCCTGAGGGGAGCGGAGTGGCTCCGTGCCCCCAGGAGCCCTGGTTCCCAGGCGGGCAGCACGTGCTGGGTGTCCAGCAGAGGGTGGTGTTACTCTGCACCGTGCAGCTGACCTGACAGGCAAAGCCACCCCTGCGTTGTCTTCCTTCTCCTGGGCTGCCTGCCCAGCAAAGACCTCCTCCCTGCTCACTAAAGGAACAGTTTCCTGTAGAAGTCCTCCTCTTCCTATTGTAGAAGAGAGCTCCCAGAAAATACACTTGACACTTGGGATCTGTCTGGCCAGGAGGCATTCAGTCTCCTGCTGAAGGGCCAGGGAGAGCAAGACCCCAAAGCACACTTACCTTGAACAGCTTCTGAGAGTGTTTGATCATGAAGGTCACTCCATTGTTTAGCTTGGTTATATTCTCCTGAAGGTCATTTGCTGTCACCTGGCAAGGGAAGACAGTCAAAGGCATAACAGTTAGAAGGGGAGGAGGAAGGGTCTCTGCTGCCCTTGCTGTCTCTGGGACATAGACACATAGTGCCTCAGTAGAAGACCTGCTCTGGAGGAGATAGGCAGGCAGAGCACAGAGCACATCAATAACAGAGCTACAGAGCTGCTCTGGGAGGAGGAGAACTAGAATGCTCTGGGGCCAAACAGTTCACAAGCAGCATGAGAGAGATCTGCAAGGTTTCTCTGGAGTTATTCTTAAAAGAAGTAGGATTGTGTTTTCAGTTGTCTTGAAAAAGATGAAGCATCAGTTGCAAATGAAACCCACAGCAGGTCTGGACTGAACACTAGGACTAAGTCCTGCCAGGAAGCTTCTCCTCACCATCCCAGGCTCCAACACTCACGTCCCTGTACCAGTAATCTTCCCATCTTAGTTCTTCCCCTATACACCTGCCAAGCGTCTGCCTTCTACTTTGCAGCATCCCACCCGCAGACACTGTGGCATAGCTCACATTTCTGGGCCAAAGGATGTGGGGTGCAAACATGAGGGCAAGATTGTGGGCAGACATCTTGTTCTTGTCCTGCTTCTTGGCGGTCTGGTAGAGCAAGTCCAGCAGCAGTTTGAGCAGGCTGCGGTTGGGTGCAGGAAGGATCAGAAACAGCAGCTGGAGGGCTTCAATTTGGCGCTCTTTGTCTGGAGTGCTGGTCTTATTGCCCTTCTCATCAAACAGCATCAGGTCTGCCAAATCACAAGGCAGAACATGAAGGACACATGTTAGATTCCCTAACAGCAAGTCTATTGCAAAGGTTACCATTCCCTCTTCATATTCACATCTCCAAACTCCTGCACTGTTGTCCTGAACCCAGGACAACAGTTCTCCCCCTCCAGCTCCTAAGCTGATATGTTAATATGTGGTACTCCTTCCAGAGGACAACACAGCCGCTAAGAGCTGTGATGGGCTGAAGGCAAGACGGGGAACTTCAGATAAGGTAGTTCAGTAACAGCTTTTAAGTACACAGAAACCACACCTTGCTCAGGAGACACTTCAGGCTTAAAACAGATGAAGATGCAAGTTACCAGTGTGGGCTGCACTCCTGTAGGTGCCTGTTTTCTGCGGGGGGCGGAAGACTGGGCTAGACAATCTGTCTGATTCCTTAGGATTTTCAGCTCCACTCTTTTCACCATTAGGCTGAGTGGCAGAAAGATTCATTCTTACTCTGCCTTTAAGGATTACACTTCCACAACCTACTGTGCAGCTCTGTAGCATTACCAGCTTTTGAGGAGGTTAGCTCAATTCCCTCTGCTCATTCCTGCCTCTTGCTGATCACTCACCTGCAATTTTGAGGTGGGCATGGAAGTGCTTATGTGTGAGCAGTGGTTCTGGTAATTCACCCAGGAACACCTTGAGCAGAGTGGCAACATCATTGGAATGAAACTCCCCAGAATCCAGGTCAATATCTGTACCACTGTTCAGAGCATCCTTTAGGATCTGTTGCCTGATACTGTTGCCTGGCACCCGAAACAAGCCTTCTGCTCTTAGATCTGCTTGGCAGAGAGGAGAAAAAAGGCCACAGATTAACAAGAGGCTGATTCCCATCTTCTTACCAAAGCAGCTCCCTCCCATTTCCAGAGATTTACAGCAAACCTCAATGACCTGCATTCAGAGACATGACTTCAAGCTGCCTCCACCAGTAGAAAAAGTCCATGTATAGAGGGAAAGAGATTAACATATTTGCTAGGCAACTCTGGGGAGCAGCCACCTAGTGCAGAGCCTCAGACACCTGCTGCTGGAGAGCTCAGGGTTTTTCAGTCTCTCTGCATCAGAGACCTGTGGTGGGCAGGACAAATACCCCTTGGGTTAGGAAAACAGCAAGACAGAGTCACTTACTTTTGTGCAGATACTCAATTAGTTGTGAAACCTGTGCAATGCCTTCTTCTGTCAGCGGTGAGCCAAACACCACCCCTTTCTCTGCAGAACAGAAGATAACAAACGTATTCAGGCAACTCAGAACCCAAAAGCCACAGAGGTGAGAGGTCCCCAAAGAACAGGACCTCAGCATGCAAAGACTAGTGCCCAAAACGCCTAGGGTGGTGGTCACAAGGACTCCCACAGATGTGGGACATCACAAGCACTTCAAAATGAGTCACTTCATCTCACCATGCTGTACTTACAAGGACTTCATCATTGTGCTTCTTACCTCAGCTTAATTACAGTTTTTTATCAGCTAAAGCAAACATTCTATAGCTCCTGAAAAGAAAACACCAGAACAGATGCTTCAGTTTTAAAGGGCAAATCATGTGCAAGCCTGAATGTTACGGAAAGACCAAAATGGGAAGGGCAGATGTGAGAGCCTGGGTGCCTGCTGCACTGTCACACTCCGCACTTGGGAAGTCAAGTCCAGATTAATCCTTATTGGCTTGACACGGAGTGAAGCAGAAAGAAGAGGTGCAGCTGAGTCTATGGGAGAGGGGAACAAACACTATGGGGGAAAGCAGACATGATCTGACTGGCTCACAATGGCCTTCTTTTCAGGGATGGGTAAACCCTGGAATTCCCCGATCCCAGTGAATCTCTCTTCCATGTCAGCTGGCCTGGCCTGAGTATAGTAAAGTACAAAAGCTGAACAAGGAAGAACTATGAAAAAAAAAAAAAGGACAGTAGCAAAACAATGAGCTTGGCCCTTCTCCACATGGAGCACTGACGGCTCCTCTCACTCCTGGAGTTTGCTTTCATCTCATGTGGCTGTTACAGATGGGCAGGAGCTGCCAGCTCCAGAACTCCAGCAAATAACAGAGGATATAGTCCCAAAAGAAGACAGAAGCAACTGAGCTCAAAGGAAGGAGATCCTTGCATGGGAGGAAACATTAGGTGAGAAGCCCATCTAATTAAAGGGCACTCATTGAACCAATGCAGAAAAACATTCCTGACCAGAGAACAGCTTCCCAGGAAGTCATTGGTTACCCAGCAGGACAGTATTTTCTAGTAAGTGCAGTCTTGCTGGTCAATGGCTTTTCCAATCACATACCCACAGCCAGCACACTCTGTCCCAAGGGCTTCACAGGCAGCAACCAGAGCCCTGAGCACATCTTTTTCCCCCAGATGCATGTAGGTTTTAACTGCAGCTAGAGACAAGATGCTGGACAGACGATATAACACCATGCTGATTGGGACTGGGAACTGGAACCAGGCACAGACCTGCTTTGTCCTGCCCTTGCACTAAGGCTTCAAAGAGCCAACAGATTTAAGAAAAGGTTATTCCTCCCTTCTCCATGATGAGGCTGACAGGAGCATAGGCCACTCTGAGGGAAAGTTGGGCATCTGCACCCCAGCTTTCTGCGGCTGAAGATTTCCCTTCCTACTGTTACAACTGATAGCCCATCAACCCAAACCATGCATTGACTGGTCTGACAAAAGTTATGTGCCCCACAAGCTTCCTCTTGCCTTTCCTCCAGAGTACATTTTGATTTTACTAGCTTTTGGTCTGTTGTACTACAGACGTTACTGCTCTGTGGTGCTGATGCTCACAGCATGTGGAAAGACCTGGTTAACCCTATGCACTTCTTCAGCAGCCTTCTTGTGCAACTAAATATATTCCGCCTAAAGAATGTTCTGCTTTCTTCCACAACTTCTGAAATACATGGGAAGGCACCGGGAACTTCAGCGTCCTGTTAAATCAAGAACTTTCTGACCTCCTTCTGATAACAAGCATGCTTCAGTCTTGCAGGAGAAAAGAGGGTGATGTGAGCTCTTGATCCACACTCAAGATCTGAAAGGCCTGAGTGTGAACAGATAGAACAGCTGGCAAAAGATTTGCGTCCTTGAAGAAAAGTGAACTCATTAGACATTCAACAGATATAATCAATAGTGGCCAGGAAGATGAGGAAAATACATCTTCTTGAGACATGCAGGGCCTGGCAAATTATATTTACCTTTGAAGTCAGAAGTTGATATCTGAATGAGAATTCGACTCTCAAAGAAACTTGAAAGCTGTGCCTGGAGAATGGATGTTGAGTTATAGAAGGCTTAGATGTTATTGTATGATTGCTTCTGAAACTAAGAAGCAGCATGAGATTGAGTTTCCTGATGCTCAAAGAAGTTGTAAGTATTTGCAGTTTGATCAGTTCTGAGCTCTGTGGTCCTTGGCCTCTGGCTTTGAAGAAATAAAACCTGTTTGTTCTAGCTGGTCTCTAACACGAAGAAAAACAAATGATGGCTCCAAGATAAAACACACAGTACATGAAACTGATTTTCTCTGCAGGCACAAACTTCTTTTTCTCAGAGTTCAGCCAAGGAGTTCACAGACAGTGCTTGTCAATGCAGGGAGACACTGTCATTGCAGCCCGGGAGTGCAGCCAGCAGACTTGGAAACATCTGCTCGCCCTAGCTGTAGTGAGACACATGGCCATGGAGACGGCTGAATGGGGAAAAGCAGAGCTCTTGGGGAAGAGAGTTAGCATGAGATGCCATGTCTGATAAGAGCAGTGCTCCAGCAAAGTACAGACAATTTAAAAACATGAGCTAGAGAAGGCTCACAGGCCTCTGCTAGAAGAGTTTTGACAAACACATGGAAGTTTCTATGCACACCAGGGAACACTTTCAGCTTGGTTACTCATTCATTTCTGTTTGTCAAGTGAAAAGTGTCCTGCTACTCTCTGGGAACACAGGCAGGAGCACTAACAGGTACGAGCACAGTCTATCTTCAGTTTGGGAGCAGCATGAAGACTTGTTATTATGGAGCAGCAAGGCAAGATGGCAATACAGAATAATTTTCACCTAAGGGTGTTAAAGGGCTTCATTTGCTATACTTCATTTTCTCCTACAGTGCTGTCAAGCCCAGGATGAGTGTATCTACCAGGTTCCTACTGATTGAGCCAGGAATGGGGAGCTGAAGTTACCACCAGAAAATTCAGCCTGAGCAGTGGGGCTGCAGAGCTTGTCCTTACAAAACACAGTGGAGAAATAGGTTTGGTCAAATGAGAAACACTTAGAGAAACGATATAAAGGCTGAATTAAAAAGAAAAAGCCATACTAGGGCATAGTGATAGCTCCCTTCTCAGAGATACTCACAATAACAAAATTGTTCAAAGGAAGCGGAAGACTAATTAGAAGTGTTCAACCTCAGGCTGCCAACATCTGAAGGCAGCTACCCACAGCTCCTCTGCCAGCAGACAGCCAGTCTAGCTAGGAAACCAGAGCTGATGAGGGATGTGAGAGGTGCCCAGATGGAGGCAGTTTCTGTCTAGATGAGAAGGTTTAACTGAACTTATCAGGAGAATCAGGCTCCCCTTGAGTGTGGGCAGAGGTGGAAGCAGGCACACAGACACCTGTAACAGCCTGTTAGTTGCAGCAAAATAGTGATAAATGCCAGCTATCGAAGAGAAGAAGATCTGAACACAACTGTGCTCAAAAGCAAATCTCAGACTTCTGAGAAGAGGCCTAGGGCTAATGTTTCATAACCAAGAGAGCTGAACTTAAAAGAGAAGATAAGAGTAGTCAGTTTACCAGAAGAAAACTCCAGCTGAATTTTGCCTCAGAGTGAAAGAGAAATATGTCATCTCTCAGGGTTGACACTGGGCTTGAACAGTGTCAATCTGCAAAGCTTCGCCACTTACTCACTGGATTGGGGTGTGGATCAGAGAGACACTGGCATTTGGATGGGAGATGCTTACAGATTTTTGAGCTGCTCAGATGAGACCTTCCAGAGATCTGGGACAGCAACTGAAGGAAACAGTGGGCATTGAGTGAAGTCAGTGGCCTGGAAAACTGGGACGTTATTGTTCATCATAGAATCTGATGCTCTCAGCATTCAGATATTCCATCACTTATGGAAAAAGCTAATGATCTATGGAAAACAAAGTATGGACTCCAGTGGACAAGCAGAGACAAGGACATTTTGGTGTGTGTTGGAAGAACCTGCAACATGTTCAGGCACCCCCCTCCAGCTCAGTGCTATCCAAGCCAGACCAGAAACACACAGTGATGAAAGCTGTATCTTGGTGGTGTGCACTGCACTGAGCACACCAACAAGGCCAACCTGTCAGAAACCACAGCAATAACCGCCAGGAGAAGGGTACTCTAGAAGTGGCAGGACATTTCCAGGATGAACCTCCTGCTCCTTTCCAGAAGTGCCATTCCCAGACATTAAAGCCCTATAGTATTAAGCAATCATCACAAGCTCAGAACAACAGGCCTACACTGGAAGTTTTGTAAACTACGTGTAACAGATGACGACAGCCAGCATCACCCTAAATGTAGGCACCAGGCATCATGCCATACTCACCCTTTCGCTTCAGAGACATCAGAGAACGAAAAAATCCAGAGGCTGTGCTGTTTGCCCCAGGCAGCTTTGGGTCTTCCTCTCCCATTAGCTGGGCAAGCTCTGCCCCAGGCAAGTCAATGAGCCTGGTAATGTTGCTGACAACAAGCTCTGTGAACACCTCTGGTTTTTCATGGCGCAGCTTTTCCACGAAGAAGTCAGGGTTGAAGATGATGGGCTGGCTGCGGAGGGAGGAATCATTGCAGATGACAAAACTGCAGATGGCATCACTGGAAAAGAGAGAAGGAGAAAAAAACACCTACAGTAACTCCTCATTACACTGATTTTTACAGCAGCTGGTCTGCCCTGAAGGAGACATCTACTGACACAGGAGCCACCAGTCAACACCAACACTACTGTCTGTCTTCAGTGAAAGTTCAGCACAGTGCACTTACATTTCCCTTTGGAACAAAAACATTTCTGGCCTGCCTGTACAACACAGCCCAAGACTAACGCTCCGTAGTGTGATGGTAACATATGCAACACATGGCAACACCCAAGTAGAACTTTCACTGCATCTATATCCTGCCAGCTCAGGCTGATGACACCCAATACTTTACCACTCGCAGTCATAAATTGGTTTGGTTCTTTCTTCCTTCCTCCCCAGAAATTCACTCCCAGTGTTCTCAAAGCCCAAATCCCAATTAAATTTTTTTCATGGACAGCTTATACTCCTCAGTTTCCGTTGCCATTCCATCTTCCCTACCTTCCTATCAACACATAGATAGTTCACCTGCCCTGGAACTTTAAGATCCTAAACATGCAATAACACTGACCCACAGTTCCTCTAGGAATGTGGTCAAGCGCTCCCAAGTGACAAGCTGCCTACAATTTGGTTACTACTTTCAGCCACCTACAATAACTGCCCAGCTCTGCACTCCTGACTGTGGAGTGAGCACAGACTCATCAGTATTAGCACAAGCTATGCAGCATCAGTCTTTGAGGAACCCCTAGTAACCTTTCTCCCAAAACATCTCTTTCTGGCTCATCCAGTTCTTGTCCCTTCTTCAGGCTGTTCTGAAGCAGGCATTTTCTACTGATGCCTGCTTTTTCCATTTCTCATGTGGCATGGGAAAAGCGATGTGCCTGAGACACCGCTCTACTGAGCACTACCTGTAACAGATACTTAGCCTTACCAGAGGTTAGGTAAGCTACATTTACCACATCTAGAATCAAAACAAAGAGATTATCAAAGAGATATCTCAGGCTAATCAGCACTTTCAATGCTTACACTTGAAGTTTATCCCAATTTTCATCTACCTCTAGGTCTTCCCTCACCATTTTCCCACCACTGTTTCAAACACTCACATGCTTCTGAAGCCTAGCTTACAGTCTACTTGCCCAGCTTGCTTCTCCTGTCCCTCTTTTACTTAAATGTGAGGATTAGTGTCATTATTCTCCAGTCACAAGCTACAGCCCTGGTGCCATACTATAAAGTGTCTGCCTGGTCCTGCAGTCAGTGTGCCAGTTCTTCCAGGGCTCTGGGTGGAGGCTGCCTACCCACACAGCTTTCACACACTGCATGCTCTCACTGTGTGACATTCCCCAACCCTTTAATCATTTGCTTTCCACCTTTCCAACATCCCTCCTCAGCTGTGAGCTTGAACTGAACACAGGTAACAGAAATGCACCCCGGACCACATAAGTCCCTTCGGAATGCAAAGAAAGAACATGCTCTGCTGATTACCCACCAAACGCTTTCTCTCCAAAGCTTTCCCACTTAACACCAGAGCACCCTGACCTGCTTCTCCTCTCTGCTGAGCTGGCAGGACATAGATGCAGTGAAAGTTCTACTTGGGTGTTGCCATGTGAGATCTGACACCAAAAGCATTTGCAACCCACTGGACCTTACATTCTTTGGTTCAAGCAACAGAGCACTTAAGCTACTAGTTCAGAGATCTCAGTAACTTATTGTTCTGACGTAAATCAACAGCAGCTGATGAATGGAAGGACATCAAAGCATGCATTGACAGGTCACCTGAACTCCAGCCTGTTTCCACGCTGTATCTGTGAACCCAACAGTTATCTGAGCTACTGCTGTACATCTTTGACCTGAAAGACCATCATGGCATGATTTCCATAGCGCATGACCAGAATAAGAGAATGAAGGCTGTGACTCGGGCTCCACAAGGAGATTTCAGATTTGCTGAAATCAGAGGAAACCAGGCTCTCAGCAACGCTTGCATTGTGAGAATCCATACAAAAACTTCTCCCCTTGCCACTGCTCTCCACGGATGTCAAAGACTCCTTCAAGAGGACAGTGAGGAGCAAAGTCTGTAAGGCAGATTGCAAGACAGCCTGCCAGGTCATCTGAAATTATGGAAAGCTCTTAAAGGCTCCCAGCTGCATGGAGCAGAGTGGCCTAGCAAGCACACTGCTGGCCCCAAATGGGGGCCACATTTTCCTGAGCACCTCCCAGCCTGGTTTTCAGCAGTTCGTTATCTGCAATAAATCAAGACCGAAATGCAACAACTCAGTATCGGATGCCAAAAATCAACTGCCAATCGATCTGATTATATTTGCATTTTATTGCACAGGAATACAATGCACAAACAAGTGCCAGCTCTGCCCGTAATGTGGAGCAAGCCCTTGGCCTGAAACCCATGACAACTCATTCTGTGGCAATACAGATCCTGAGAAGGGTTAATAGCAAGTGTATAGGCCCAATGACCCTGCCTGCAATGATCCGCGCACTGTTATTCACTCGCTAGCAGTTTTGTTTCCCCACAGAGAAGATATGCAAATACTTTGCAGCAATTACATCAAGCATCACAGATTATCTGCTCTCTATGACAATTAGATATCTAGATTCGGAGAATGGAAATTAAACGATTTCATCAACTAGAACAGACTGACATGGCTGTTCTGCACAGCCCCTGGTACAAGTCACAGAAAGTTTAACAACACTGAATTCAAAAATAAATAGATAAAAAGTAAATTTCTTACATGAGTGCTGAGAGCTTTTGGAGAGGCATTAGGAAGCAGAGACAGGGAAAAGAACTTGCTCCTTGTTTCCAGCAACAAAAGAAACCTGCCTGTCCCAGCACAGCCTATGCAAATTCCACGCATGCTACGAGACACAAGGGCGCATTATTGGGTCTGAAAGGCCCCCTTGGCACACACTGGGCATCAGCCTTCACACAGAGACAAAACAGAAAAGAAAAGCTGGACAAATTGATTCATGTCTCTTGCCAAAGGCTGCGTAGCTGGAGTTTAACGGCAAATAATTCCTACATAGAAACCAGGGTTTTGAATTAGGACCAGTGTGGTATTAAGTGCTCTCCACCTGTATCCAAGAGGAATCCACAAAATAGCTCCAAAGCTACACTGTGTTTACCATGAATAAAGCCACGCAAACACATTCCCAACAGCATCCAAGCACAGCTGATGCTACGGCACTGTCAGGACAAAAGCAGAGTCCCTTAACTACGTAACCCCACGGCCAGAAACCTTCCTAGAAACACTCTCTGCCCCTGCCTTGCGTTCGTTTAGATCCTTTCAAAGAGAAAGCATGTAGATCACCCCCTCCAGACCTAGGAACAGCACCTGGCCATTGCTCTTTGCTACCATTACTTTGCCACCATGTGTTGTTCATTCACTTCAGGCTTCCCATTCCACGTTTCTCTAGATTCCCATCCGGTTTCCCTGCCTGCCGCAGCTGGGACCAGTCTTGTATACACTTATTGTGGTATGGCACTTCAATGAGCTACTTGATTTTGAAAGGTCACTTTATTAGCAGCTCTTCCTCGCATAGAAAATTTGCCTTTGTATCATTATTGCTAATCAAAATGGAAATGTGAAGCAAACCACTGTTTCTGAGCAAAGATAAAGCCCCCACTGCTTTACACACAATACCCCTGCCAATCCTCACTGCTGCACACACTACAACCTTCAGAAAAAGCCGTGTGCCCCATCTGCTGTTTTCATGGTAAAAAAAAGGAAGATGGATGTACTCTACCTACACTCACAGTTTATATATCAGCAGCAAAGGGGAGACAATCATATACTGAGGGATTGCTTGTTGCGTTTTTTTTGGCTTTGCTTGCAATTACACAGTGTTATTTTTCTATATGCTGTGATCTCAGACTGCTTAATGACACCTCAAAAAGACAATAAAATAAAAGAATAAATAGCTTCCTCTCTGATCTCATGGATAAAATCAAATCCCAAAGAATAATAAAACCTTGTACCAATAGGGTTGTGATTAAGTCAGCAGATTAAAAAAAACGGGTCCTATATTGTGCTGAGATTCCTGCCATTCTGGTATCTTTCAGAAGCGAAGCCTGTGATCCCAGCCAAGTCACAAAGAAAGCTGTCTGTCATACACAACGTTCTTGCTTCAGGCATGACAGCCCCATCATTTCATGGGGAGTGGATGGTGCAGGAGGTCAAAATCATGATGGATCAATTAATCCCTAAGGTAACTAGATCCAGGCCAGGGAAATGCCTTGGAAACTAGGACAAAAACAAGACTTTAACTGGCAAAACCTGGTGATTGACCCTGTGGTGCAAAAGCTGTCCAAACAGGCAGATTAACTCACGTGGCAGCAAGCTTGCATTCATATTAGGTGAGATCTAACTGTTTTAGTGGCTTTTACAGGTTTTGCATTGTTCTAACTGCACCCACGTGAAGGCAGAAACAGGTTCAAGCAACATGAAATACAGTCTAAGGAGAACATAATCAGCCAAGAAAAAGGGGGCTGTGTTTGTCTAGCTGGGAAAGTGGAAAAACTAGAAGCTGCGGGCTGCAGATGAACCTGATGTACCTAATTCAGTGGGCAAAATCCATCTCCGGTGCAATTTTGCACACTTGTATGTCACCACTGAGGAGCTAATGCTTCAGGCACACCACAGTAGACTAGTTTTGCTGTAAAACTCACGAAGGGATTAAAGAGCTTTTGAAAATAAGGCGGATAAATAGAAGAAAATCTCCTGTAATAACAAAATCTTTAGACTACAAGAAAGAGCCAGGCTGCTACCAAATACTGAGAGCAGAGTGATAAGCAGGCAGAGCTAAAGAACACAAAACATGAGCAATTCTTTGCCTGGCTAAGCACAAAGGGAGATGGGACAGATGTGAGCTGGCTCCTATTTCCCCTGGGAGAGAGAAGTAGCATCATTTCCTACGTCTTGCCAGAGTAAGGGATCAATTAATAAGGATGTCTGAAGACAGTATTTCCAGAGCCAGATAGGAGCCATCCCAGATTTTGCAAAGAGATGAAAGAACCATAGTGGAATTATGTGGAATCATTTTAAGTAAAAAGGACTAGAAGACAAATTATTTTCCAGATTAAAAAAATAATACATTTTAAAGAAGTCTAATGGGAATGGACTGCAGAGACATTAAAAGTGACTCCACAGTTGAGGTTGCTTTGAGGACTGTACTTCAGACTGACATTCTTGTAAGATAGTGTAACAAAGATCACATTCAGGCCTCAGATTTGGCACAGCAGCTCTTCATAAGATGACTGATTTGCCTCTGAAAAACGTTAAGAAATACATGCAGCAATTTTTGCCTAGGGTTATACTCATAACGTTTTTAGGAGCAGAGCCCATTTGTGATGAGTACACAGCACACAGCACAGTGGATGCCGATCCTCGCCTACTATCTCTAGACTTCATACCAGTACACCATACTAGATAACACTGTCTTTTTAAATTTTGCTTTGCTTTTTTCCCATTTAAAAGCTAACACAGAGTGATTCAGCCTTTTGGCTAAGGGAAACAGATAATAATATGCAATTTAAACAGCAAGGAGCGGGGGAAGAAAGCTGCTATTATGCGATGGCAGCCTGTGCTGGACAACCTGGAACTAATGTAACACCAGGCCACCTTTTAGACAGCAGATAAAATTGGTATCCCAGTCACTGCTGCAACCTATGAATTCAAATTGTCTCAGTAAAGGACTCAAAGCAGACCACGGCAACATCAGCTACACATCTGTGGTGTGAACCTGGAGACGGACATATCTGGGAACATAAAAGGGTTGGAGGGGGGCGGGTGCGAAATGTGCTTTGGAAGAAAATGCAAGATATTGCCAGTGTCAAAGAACTGCAGCAACAAGACAGCTTGATATATGTGAAGCATCAAGAAATTTGCATTTCAGCATGAAATTTCTCAGGTCTGACCTCAGTGAATTCTTTTGCAATCTCTTTCACAATAGCCACTGGCATATTTTAAAGTCATTAAGCAGTACGTCAATCAGCCATCACCACAACATCAGAGCATCCAGATGCCTTCTAGTGCTAAAAGGCGCCTCAGAGAGGAACCGCATGTTCACTGCGGAGCTCCTCACCAAGTCTTCTTCCAGCACCACAGCTTTGGATGATCCTTCACTGTGCGGTGGCTCAGCTTCCTACTCAAGGCTCTGTAAAATGCAGGAACACAGCTACCGCCAGAAACCCAGCAATTTCACATTAAGCTCATATATATGCCTTAGCATCAGATTAACACAGTCTAACAGCATTAAATAGCAATGCCTCTCCAATTTTCATGACTTTCAATGCAATCTAAAGTTTGTGTGTCTTTATTTTAATATAAATCCCTACTGGGAACAGCAATAGAAGAGGAGCCTTAGATCCAATTTCACTGAAATCAGCACCAAAACTGAATCTTCTTAGATGGCAGCAGCTGCCTCTTCTCGTTACCGATCTATTCACTTTTATCACTGTGGCATTGGGAACCTCAGTCACAGCTGGGGACTCCACTGCGCTCCATGCTGTACAAACACAGAACAAAGGCAATACCCCGGTCTTTAGAGGGTTGATAGCTAAATCTGAAATGAATGCTGGAGGGACAGAAAAGGAGGAATCCCGAGAGAAGAGAGCACTATCAGTCAGCATGACTGATATAACCAAACTCTGCCAGCTTTTCTGTAGATACTATTAAAAAGGAGGGCGAGGAAGGACAGGAAAAATAATCAGGTCACACTGCAGACATTTAGAAGAAATCCAGCTTCTGCGCAAGGGGAAACATGGGACTGAGCACAAAGGAGCTGGTTTGAAAGCTATCAGGCAGACACGGCTGGGACATGGGACTGAGGATGTAAGAGCTGAGCTCCAGGCACTGGCAAGGCAGAGACAAGAGTCCAGCAGTGCTGGAGGAGCCAGGCAACACCACAGGGCACCATGTGGTTGCATCCGGACCCCTGCAGCAGGTTGGGAGGATAGCAGCCTGAGGAAGCCCTGCAGCCACTTCCCACCACCCAGAACATGCTGAGTAGGAATGCTGCCTCTCCTCAGGGAGGTCACCAGGGCCTCAGGCTTGTCTGTATAGAAACAACTTATGTGTTTTCCCTGCCCTAGTCACACACATGACAAAACAATGAATTTGGTTTTGCTTTATTTTACTAATTTAAGCCATTGTGAATAATGTACCATTGATCTGTGAGGCCAGGTAGTAGCTGAATAATATGTCCCATGTCTAGGACAAGTGGTTTAGGCCTTTTCTCCCCATGCACTAGAGAATTATCCACCAGGACCTTTGGTTACAACTGTAACAAAGACAGACACCTCTTCTTCCCACGGACCCTAACATCTTTCTTGTGTAATCTAAAATTCTTTATTGAACATCTGCCCATGGACTCTCCCCAACTAACTGCTCTTCAACTTAATTCATACCCCAGGTAGAAAGTTTTTTCCCACTTTTGTTCCTTACCTGGAAGGACTGCAAGGTCTGTGCATGTCTGCTGTATCCCCAAAGTGTGCCAATGGGTCCTTCCCTGTTGCCAACAATGATAGTATTCACTTACTTTCATTTTAAAATGTCTTTAACCTCTTCCTCATTTTGAGTGTCCTGGAAGTCAATAAAATGCATGGTCCAGTCCTGCCTTTACCTCCTTGGCCTCTAGAATTCAGAAACTGCTGCATGTACCTCTGATCGTCATCCTTACACTTGAAGATAAGAGACCAGAAGCAGTGAAAATGTAGTTCAGACACTAGCAAAGATACATCACGTAGATGCTTTTCAATCTTGTGGCCCCAGGCCAGAACCCAGGTTAGAGCAGAATTACCACCTATAAAGAGGAGCCCCACAACAATCAGGTTTACTTCTGTCATGAAAAATTGAGCAATTGCGAAAATAGCACAGCAAAATTAGGAACCTCTTGCAGCAGCTAATGCAGGAACTCAGAGCAATCCAGCAAGGCAGAAAGGATGTTTTCCTCCAGCCCTCCCACAAGATGATTATCACCCAAAATTGGTAGCACCAACTAACAGGCGCCCAGAATACATTTGGGAATCCCATCCCTCTAGCAACTGTCAGCACTCAAACAAAGCATTGCAACTCCAGTGCTGCAGCACTCACAGGTTCACTTGACTGCTGCTGTTTTCAGTGGACCAAGGTGATACCAAGACCTAGGTCAAGACCCACAGCCAGCTCCCAACAGTACTGTTGAGTGAGGTTCTGTGGTCACAGCCTGGCAAATACAGACAAAGGACTCAGGAAGCCATAGTTCTTGCTTTTGTTCATTACACTTCTGTAATTCCACAATGCTTCATGGCTCTGGAGATGCAGTGGGCAAGCTGCATGCCTGCATCTGTATTTTGTATCATGGTGGTATTTACAAAGGATGAGAGCATAACAAATCCCTTCTCATCAGCAGTCCTCTGCAGGCACAACTGAGTATGTCAGAGGCCACATCCCATGTTCCAGATGTGTAAAGTCTCACAAGCTGGAATTGCAATGAGGCACACCTGGATGCATGCCAGCATTGAAATAAGCTGGTGACATCTGGTCAGGGCTGCTGAAGCACACAGATGAACAGGCTAGGCCAGCCACAGAGCAGCACAGCATGCAGCACCAGATAGACAGGGATGCACAAAGCAGCACAATTAACTCACCAAAGCAAGCAGAATGGGGGCTTAGCACTTTTGAAGGGGATTTGGGCAGGCTAGGATGTCAGAAACTGGAACACTGCACACAGATAACAAAATTCGTATGACAGTAACCTATTCTGTCACTTTATGCAACTCTCCCGTACTGATCAGAAACAGCTTCACTTTGCATCCCACCTGACAGGTCACCTCTGTCTGGATTCACCTGGTTTCTCTGCAGAGCCCAGGGACGTATTGATGTGCTGCTCCAACAGCTGCGCAGGAGGGTGCTGAGTGGCCTGTGTACAAGAGGAGAGCTGCAGGCACCCCTGAGAGCTTGTGAAGGATGTTTCCTAAAAGGCTTCCTGCTCTCCAAGGCTCAGGCAGCCATCACACGCTTGTCTCCTGCTATCTGACAGCTCGTGAGCAGGGCTGTAGGAATGCCCATATGGAACTCCCAAACCATAAAGCTACGTTTCAACCTTGAGTCTGAGCTCTAGAAAAAACAAAAAGGGAAACTAATACCGGCTCCCCCGGGAACTTCCTGCCTCTGAAAATCAGAGCTGCCACATTACCACTCAAGAAGAAAGGATATTTTGGCCAGAGTCCAAATTATTAGAGCTTTATAGGCAAAAAGCAAACACATTAGAAGTTCTTGTCAGCCAGCTGGCAGGCAATTATTTAAGCAGCTTATCACATTCCCTGTTATCTACAGCTCCTGACAAAAATTATGAGGAAACTCTAGATAGTTTAATTGCAATTACCGTGTGTAGAGGTGAGAAAGGCCAAGAGCCAGGGAGCAAGCCCTCAGAGAAGAGAGCCCAATGCTTGTCAGACACAACAGTGAGTGTAATGCATTACCCAAATGAGGCCAGGAACACACCAGACCTGTGAAGCCCTGACACAAAGGGTCAGACAGATTTATCACACCATGAAGCCATGGTTCCTATTTCGCTACCCATACTGGCTCCAAGACCCGTGCAACTTGGGAACACAGGAACTCATGGTGTCATTTCCCATATCACAGCACAGGTTTGGTGAAAGCCTGCACAAAAGCAGCACAGCAGGTCCATGCCTGAACCCAGTAGAACGCAGGCCAAGGAAAGGGCCTCAGCTAAAGAAAAGTGAAAATGAGATCCTACAGAAAAAGCTAACTCTGAAACAAGTGGAAAATAGAAGGCCTCAGCTGTGACCAAGAGCCTAACCCAGTGGGATTAGAGCCTAATACAGTGGGACGGTATTTCCAAGAGGAACTTGATTTCAGTGCAACCATTAGATGTTAGCCAACATTTCCATGCTGCCCTGTCTCCTTCCCATCTGTTCATGCCATTTACTAAACTACCACACACTGGAGACTGTTAACCTTTAAGACAAGGAATTAAATTTCCTAGCGCAGTGTTGAGCACTCAGTGCTTCAGTTTCAGGCTGAACTAAGTGTCCAGGCACCTTTAAAGGAACATTAACGAAGCCCAGTGACATTTTCATATGCATATGAATGTGCACACAGCAGCAAGGCAATGACTAGGCTGGCAAGGAGTCCCAGACACTGCTCTGGGTTATGTGGGCAAGCAGTGCTCCCCCTGCATGCAAACAGACAATAAACTGAAGTGTAGCAGAACAAGGATCCTGTTGTCTAAGCCCATCCCAGGCACTGGATGAGAACAGGACAGAGTGTTACATGCAAACATACAAAAATACTGGAAATGCAACACGGCCTTGAGTTTGGGTCTGGATGTGTGCCTGACAGGGCTTGGACTAAGCAGGGGCTTAAAGGCAAGTCTAGTTCTCAAAGACTTTAGTGAGGGCTATGGAAAAGGGAATGCTTGAATAGGATAGTCATGGGCTCCAGGCTATCTTCAGAGAAAAGTAGCCATGTGTTCAGACTTGCCTTTAACTCTGAAATCAGCCATTTTTTCCTGCATGACCCTCAGCAAGTCACTGACTTTTTCCCATTAAGTCATGTTTACAGCAAATATTTCCTATTTCCAGTAAAACACAGATGGCAATCGTGCTCCTTTGATCGCCTGTTTACGATGCGAGCTCTCGACGTCCAGTTGTGCACTGACACTCCATCACTTACTAAAGCAAGCCGCTTTAGCAAAATGCCTGATGCCTTTTTCCAGCTCAACCTACCTTCCAGGCCCATAGCTTTTTCCCTTCCACTCATTGCACCCCTGCCATATGAAATGGCTGACATGAGCACTGAGTGCCTGGCAAAGCATTTAGACGCTGCTCAAATTGAATGTTAAATGCATTCATTAAACAGACAGATGTTTCTGTTTTGCAATTGAGCACTTGGGCACACTGCAATCATCATTCTCAGTTATGGAGAGCCAGGCAGAGGTCAGAGAAACCACAAACAGGAGAGAGACCTACACAAATCGTCTTTTATCATGTTCAGTAACATTTGGTAGGGAGGTTGAGACAACCAGTTTTCATTCCCAGTCTTTAAGTGAGCATGCTATCAGACCACACACACAGCATGCAAACTTTACTAGCTAACTTGCACTTCTTTCCAGATGAGAAGAAAGAGGGGCAAATGCACAGGCATGAAGAGTACTTAAAAATATAACTATATATATTTATAAAAGAATATCTTCGTAGTTATAGAACTGCAAAGGAAGAGATCGACTTGCTGGCGCTACCTATGGGTGACAGGAAGCATTGGAATAAAACTTGCACTTAAGGCTTAACTTTAACACAGTCACTTGTGGGGACATAAAGAGCTGCAGGATTTCATCCTGAGGACAATTGTCAGCATAGAATAAATAAATCCAGCCTTTTGGACTGATCCAGGTTACATTTAAAATGCTTTCTATGACTTGTATCAGCTGCACAAAGCATACTTAACCCTTTACCAGGTCCAGCATTTTAGGCACTCTCTAGTGAAACATGCCACACTGAGCACTTCTTCATGCCTCCATCCAGAGCAATGTTCTGCCCCAACCCAGGCACCACAGCAGTGCCTATGGATATGCACAAGTGCAATAAAGATGGGTCCTCCTCAGCAGAGGACAGAACAGTGCCACTGTGAATCAGGACAGATATGAAGCATCAGGACTCAGCTGTATTCATTTTGTGAGTTCACAGGAATTACTACTCAAAGGATACTAAGTTTGCAGCTCCACACTAGATATGCGTGTGTGTGTGCGTGTGATAGAGACATTACAGCCTTCTAGCAGTCATTTGACAACACTGATGCAGTGAGGTGCTCATACAGTCTTCACTATTTTACTGGCAACAGTTACAGAATAGGTATGCACGCAAAAGTATGTGCTAAAAGTGACTTATGTGAAGCTGATATCACATGTGTATTTAGACAGCAAGAATAACGCGTGTAGAGCGGACAAAGGGAGGGAGAACGAGGGCTAGATGTGAAGCAAGTCTATATAGTGCCATCACCCTACCAAACCTCGCAACTGCCAAGCGCTCAGCGCTAGGACTCGCTCTGCGGCTGCGGCGAGCAGCCTGCCCCGCGCAGCACAGCCCGTACCTCTGCAGGAAGCAGCGGCCGGTGCACGGGGAAAACCGGCTCCTCATCTCTCCAGCTCGAGCGCAGGGTTAAGGGAGGAACCACAGAGCGAGTGGTTTGGAGCAGGGTTACTCCCTTCGCAGGAGGAGCGGGCGGCACTTCCTCTGCAATGCAGCACCGGGACACTGCAGATAGCGCGCCTCGGCCGCAGCACGCACGGAGCAACGGAACCGCAGCACCGAGATACGGCAAAACTGCACGGAGGTGCCTACGGGCCCTCACACCGAGCACCCGCAGTCCCATGGGGCTGCCCGGTGCATAGCAGAGCCCTGGGGGCCGCCTGGGCTGCGGGGCAGAGACAGCCCCCATAAGGTGTCGGGGCCAGCGGAGCGGCACCCGCACCGCAGCAGCGGCGGCGGGCCGAGGAGCACCGGCCGGAGCCGGCACGCCAGCGGCATGCTGCGGACGGGAGGTGCGGGTGCCCGCAGCGGGTCGGACCGCGATCCGCAACACAACGAGGGATCAGAGGAGAAGCCCCGCGGCCCAGGGAGGGTGCGAGGCGTTAGCCTGCCTTACGGTGCTCGCTCCTACCTGCAGCCGCGCCGCCCGCCGGGCGCCGGTGCTCCCGCCGCCATCTCATACCTGCCGCTCCGCCTCCCCATTGGCCAGCCGCACGCCCGTCGGCCCCGCCCCGCCCGGCACACGCATCGCCATTAGCTACAGCCGGCGTGACCGCGCCGTCATTGGCCGGTTTGAATGTGCAACCGCCTATGAGCGAGCGCAGCGGAGGGAAAACGGCCGCCCGCCCCGCGCGCGGCCTGCTGGGAGTTGTAGGCCGGGAGGGCTCGGCCGGGTTCCGTGTGGCGGCGGGCCCTGAGAGCTGAGGGCCTGCGCCCGGGGAGAGGGGACAACCGGGGTCACTAACACACGAGCCGTACAGAGCAGTGGAAGTTCTTACGGCACCATCTGTCAGTGCTGCGCACACCTCACCCCCCAGGTCTCAGTATCCGGCATAAAACCACAAATTGCAATGTTTGTTTCAAGGAAACTTCAAAAACGCAGCTTGCCCCCAACCGATGCAGCAGGGGCTGCCTGGGCCTGCAGAAACCAAACCAAAGTGCTCCATGAGGTACATCATGAGCCCCAACTCGCATCTCAGTGGGAATGATCTCCACTCACCATCAAGGAGAAATTTAGAGGAGCAGACACTGATAATGCAGCTTCATTTCCCTGTTTTCTCTTTGTGGGTAGAAGCACCTGCCTTGCCCCAGCCAGTGGCCCTGCAGCCCTGCACACTAGCCTCATACAGTGTCCAGGTGGCTGCCAAGACAAGACAGGAAACTCTTTAGCATCAAGTAAAACCGTAGATCAGCACGCTGAGGGGAACCTCGCATGTCTCTGGCTTCCTCTGGAAGGAGGCAATGGTCCATGGGATGCTCTATGGGCATAGCCCCACATTGGGCATGTCTGTCTCTCCCAGGGGCACGCCACAGTGGACACAAGCTAGGTAAGGAAAGGATAATGTTTTCTTTCTCCTCCTGCTCTTGAGCCCTAAGGCTCAGGGTGGGCATTTGCAGCTGTCCCCATCATTCCAGGGGCCACCCAGCCGGTGCCAGGCACAGCCTGCTGGCCTTGCCAGCCTCTCCTCGAGTGTGTCTGGTACACCTCCAGCCCACAACGTGGAGATAATCCCATTTGACAAGTGGTATCTGTATGGGAAAGAGCACTTAGTGACCATTTCCTGACCAAGGTAACTGAACAGTGATATACTCAGTGCCCACTATAGCCTGTGGGAAGGAGGTGCATGGCTTAGCAATATGCTGCGTGAAGAAATAACCCCCAGCCACCTCCCAGGGTGAGCAGTAAAAGCCAAGCATTGCTCCATGTCCCCTTCCTGTGCTCCTTTGCGGGTATCTGCTAAATATTTGTGGCTGGCAGCTGCAGGAGGCAGGACCCACATCACCACTCACCCTGCCCCACAGCAGACCCCCAGAGATGTGCAGCCAGCCTCCTGGGCAGGATGATGTCTCCTCTCCATGGGTTTCTATTGCATTACATGATTAATTAGCTGATTAGCAGTTGTTGCTACAGAAGAATCTGTGCTCTGGACACCAGCTCAAGTGAACACCATCCTCTGTGCTAATGAAACTCTGCTGTTGCACACAGGCTTGCAACAACATGCAAATGAAGAACAATACAGTGAGTAATCTGCAGCTTTTAAATTAATCAGCTACAGCATTCCAGGTCGTGTCTCCAAGGAAGTAAGAGAAAGCAGGAAGACAGCTCTGGTGGGCCTGCAGCCAAATGTTACAGGTGCTGGGGGCTCAAAGGTGACTGCTGCCCGTCTCCCTATGTCCTGCTCGCAGCAGAGAGAGGGCATCATGACAAGGCTGCAGGCAGCAGAGGAAGATGGACGTAGCTCCTGCTGACTGAACATGATGCTGCTGGAGATGCCTGTCCCATAAGCCAGGCTGTGGGCAGGACTAGATCAGCAGCACCTCAACATGGCCACAGAGTTAAGGGTCCAAGTGAGAGCCTCAGGTAGGAAGGGATCAGTGCTCCTGCCAAGGCAGAACCAGTACAAGAGCTCCTCCACCCCAAAGCTTTTGAAAGGATCTTGGGAAAAAAACAAAAAGCTCCTAAGAGCCACAAAACTGGATTTACAGCTTTTAGGAAGAAGCCTCCAGTAAGAGGCTGAACAAACACAATCCCTTTAGCTTACAAGAAGATTGAGAAGTGTTGCAATTCCAGCATATAAACTACCACGGTAGCAAATAACAAAAAGACTTAAGGCTTTTCAACACTGAAGGGAAAGCCAGCTACATTCACAAATACATGTTCTTTGCAGCATGAGCAATGGGACTTGTATTTACTACCTTTCCTGCTCCATTCTCTTCAGCATATTTTGGCCAAACATCACCTTTTGGGCTCTCTGCAGTAATATTTGGGCAAAACCAGATACTCAGGCCAACCTGGACCTAACAAGGTCTACCTGGCAGGAGGTGGTCAGAGCAAAGGCCTTCTCCCAGCTCTCACAGGGTAAGGTAAAGGGCATGACACAGAGGGTCACAGTAGCAGTTTCCAAGCCAACTTGAAGAACAATACAGTGAGCTCTTCCTGCCCCACAACCAGGCATGGCTGATACAGGCAAAGCCGAGACAAGACAGAAACCAGTGGCAGTCAAATAGCAAACACTCCCCCCACAGTACAGATCCCCTGGCCCATGGTGCAGGGCAGAAAATCCTGCCAAGAGGGAGTTTGTATAAGAAAGCTGGTTTTAAGCAAAGGACTTCACCATCTCTGGCTTCTTCCTTTGGACAACTCCACAACTCAACCCAACTGCGTGTGCCAGGGGTGCATGGGACACAGGCGCTGCCTCACTGTGCCACAGCGCTGTTCCTGGCAGCTCCCAGGCAAGCCACATGCAGGGGAGAGGGCTCCAGCCCTGCTGCACTGCAGCAGCAGCAAAACACAGATGTGCAAAGTATGCGCAGCTCTTAAGAGGAGAGTAGGAATCTGGGCTGGTTAGGAACAGTATTTATCAGTATAGAGTTTGTTACACATCACTTGCCCTCACACGAACACACACACACACCTTCCTCTGGGCATAGGAGGGCGCAGGAGGCCATGAGCTCGTAACACAATCAAGCTGGCTTCTCAGGGAGTCTCAGACACAGGCCACCTTCTGCAGAGGAGTCCCCACTGCTCCACTCAGCGAGCCCCCATCCTCCAGTGCCCAGAGGCCACAGGGTATTGTCCATCCTAGGGTAGTGCAGGCTGAGCACCGGAGGCTCCTCAGGAGCGCTGGGCCCTCAGACGGCTCCTGCGGCCAGCTTTGGCCCCACGCTGTGCTCCCTTCATCAGGCCCTTGAACTGGCCCTGCATCTTCGCACGCTTCCTGGAGGGAGGAAGGGGCGGGAGGCTGGGTTAGTGCAGGCACTGGGCACACCTAATGCACAGGGATGCTCCAAGCCCCACAAGGAGCAGTGTGGAGGCTGACAGAGAGCTCCCAGACCCACAAAAATGCCCCCCGTTAACAACAGAAAACAGTATCAAACCCAGGTTTTGGCCTCATTCCTAACCCTGTGTCTTTCCTGCTACCCTCACCTTCTGTTGAGTTTAGATCTGTTCAGGGGGATGTAGGCATAGGGGTCGAGCTGTCCCTTCTTCTTCACATCACCTTTACCTTTCTGTGGGAAACAGTGATATAGGAGAAGATGCAGCATGAGACAAGATGCATGTGACCCATTCTGGTGCAACCCTGCCACCCAGCCATCCCAAAGACTATGCTGTAGTGGGGTACCAGATGAGCACATGGCTCTGGAAGCCAACTTCCCACACACATAATGCTACAGACACCTGCCCTGAGCAGTGAACAGAAACTGGCCCTGGCAAGGGCAGGACAGGGACTCCAAGAGGGGCTGGAAACATTCACAGGTAGTGAGTGTTTGGCAACTCCTCTTGTAGCAGAGATCCCCTCCAGCCTTGGTACTACTGGCCCAGGTCCCCATCAAATAAACGATGCTTCCTGCTCCAGCAAATCCTCCTTCCCTCCCCAACCCTGTAGTCCCCAGCATCTCTCACCTTGGATCTGTACTCTGCACCAAAGGCTGGCTCCTTGTTCAGCTGCCGATGGATCCCAGAGCCTCCGGCTGGAAAACAGGGAACGCATGTTGGAAGGGGGTCCCAGGGCTTCCTCTTCCCAGTCTCAGGCTGGGGGAGCTGTTTTTGCCTCCAGCTCTCGGGTGCGAGGATTGCAGAGAAGGTCAGCCATTTCCCACAGCAAAGATCTCTGCTCCAGCTGACCTGGAGCAGCCTAGCCCCATGGGGATGAGGTTCTGGTCCCTGGGAGCCCCAGACAAGGCACAGGCTTTGTACTTACCTTTGTACTGAGGATAGGAACCAGCCTCATGTTCCTCATCATCTGGCTCCTCTCTGAACCGACGCTTCTGGCTTTTCTTCTGAGGAAGGCAGGAGGATGCTGCAGCTCATTTGTCAGTACAGTTCTGCCCTCCCATGGACCCCTGATCTCCCATGGGGCCCAGGGACCTTCCAGTCTGCCTGTGCACGTCCCTGTCCCCAGGCAGCCTCCCGCACCCCTCTGAGCAGCTGATGCTTGCCCAGTGTCTGCACTGGCCTTGGATAGAGCTGCAGCTGCCATGGCACCGGTAGGGGTCTGCCACAGCCAAGTTCCCCAACATCTCCTCAGGATCATGAGCCCCATACTCACACTGCGCAGACCCACGTCTTGCAGCACATCTACCATCTCCTCGTCTGCTCCTACGGTACAGGACAAGAGGGTCAACGCAGGATGCAGGTGCAGGACAGCCCCAGTGCTGTGCCAGTCCCTGGAGCGGGCTGCAGGAGCAGGGTGCTCCTGCCAAACTAGCACTGGTGGCCATGTCCCCTCCTGCACCCTGCTGGTGATGGAGGTGCCTCCCTGGGTGGCAGTGCCCTGGAGGACAGCCACTGAGTGTGACACAGGGCTATACCAATTCCTGCCACTTCCACACACATAGATGACAGGAAGAAAACCATATGGAGTACCAGAGCAAGCCTAGCATGCCCCCTGCCAGCCCAGGCAGTACCTGTGTCTTCATTGTCCATTTCTTCCTCCTCGTCACGGATGATCAAGCGCCCATCCTCAGACACCTGGAAATTGTGGCTCACTCCTCTGGCCCGCTTGGGGCCTGGCTTGGTGGCTGCACACAGAGAGATGGGTTAGGGCCTAGGGAAGGACCCATTCCCAGGGGCCATCATACTCCCACTGCCCCTGTGCACCACAGCAGTCCCCACCATCCACCCCAGCCACATCCTCAGCTCTGATCCTCACCCAGCACCCGCTGCGACACATTGGGATCCAGGAAATTGAGAGGATCATCTTCTTCCCCTTCCTTCAGCCAGGCCTGGCCCTTCTGCCGTGCTTGCTTCCTCCCCTCCTTGCCCCACTTCTGTTCCTCTAGCTCCAACTCATCCTCATCCTCCGAGTCAGCCAGGATCTCCTCCATGCTGGTCAAAAGACAGGAAGGATGATGGTAACAGAGCAAGCCCAGGGTTGCAGACCCCAGCCTGCTCCACAACAAACAGCAGCCCTGGAGGTGCCTCCAGCATCCCGAGAGGGAACAGCTGAGCAGATCCACCACAAAGCCCTCCGTGGGGGCTGCTCCTTCTTCACCCCATACTCATACTCACCTCTCTCCTCTTGGCTGTGCTGGTGGTGCCTCCTCTTCATCTGCACTTGCAGCCGCCTGCCTCAGTGCACGCTGCTTGCGGTTCCGGGCTTCTGCCTTGCGGAGGTTCACCAGAACCTTATGGAACTCAGCTGGCATCAGTCCCTTCACCAGCTCAAAGCTGAGGAGTGCACAGAGAGCAGTGAGTGCACCACTTCCCAGGTTGCTCCCCTGCTTTCTCAGGAACCCCCGTGCTCACCCAAATTTGCGGATGAACTTGGTGAGGAGGTTCCGCAGCTTCATTCGGAAGTGGCGTCTCATGTCATCGGAAAGGTTCCCCACAGCCTCCAGCTGCCAGCACAGAGGCCCTCATGACCAAAGCACCCCTGCCCTGGGCACCCAGCCTCCCACCCTTCCACTGCATGGCCACCTTGCATACCCTGCTGCCTCCTCCCCATGCCTACCCCAGGCAGGGCCATAGGGAGGTCTCCCTGCCTGGCTGGCTGCTTCACGGGAGGTTCTCTGGCAGGTCCGTACCAGCATTAGGAGAGGAACCTTCCCTTTGCTGTCTCAGCCCCAGAGAACAAGGTGCAGCTAGAGATGCCCCTGGCTGCCCAAGCAGATGCAGCTCTGCCCCACCACCCTCCTTGGGGCACCCTGCAGCGGATCTCACCATTCCCTGGACGTGCTTGGCCAACAGCTTGGTGTCCACCAGCAGCAGTGTGACCTTGAGGAAGCCCAAGGCTGCCTTCACCACGTCCCGTGTACGGGAGGCCAGCAGCAGGCAGATGTTCTGCAGGAGCTGCTCCACAACGCTCAGCTCCAGGTGATCTGCAACCACAGCAGGGATCAGCCACAGCCAGCCTTATCCCAGCATCCCCAGCAATTTGCTGGACAGCTTTGCCTCACCCATGCTGTCCCTGTCCCCTCGACCCCTGGCTCCTGCTCACCTTTGAACTCGAAGAACAGGCGGGTCAGCGCCAGCACTGTGCAGCTGATCATGGTGACTGAGCCTGTGAGCCCCACATACACCAGGAGCAGGAATCGCTCTATGCCTTCTGCAAGAGGAGAACGACTCAGGCCCTTGTTCATCCCATAATCAGCAGCATCCCTGACCTGCTTCAGCAGGGTGCTGGGCTGAAATTCAGTGGGTCTGATCCCCCCCAGCCATGGGGCTGAGCAAGCAGAGCAGGAGCTCACCCTGAGGGGTGGGTCCAAAGCGGATGAAGGCATGCCCCATCTCCACGAGCAGCATGAAGGCATTCTTACGTGCCCCCACTGACACCTCCTTTGTGCACAGGATGACCTGGAGGCACACAAGCACATTGCATCACTGCTGCCACTCCTGTGGCTACAACCAACAGGCAGAATCCACGGACCATGCTCACCTCTGGGACCAGGGCTGTGACAAAGGGCTCGTGCTCTACAGAGAGCTGCTTCACGATGTGCAACAGGCACTTTAGCCGGGGCTGGGGAAAGAAACAGCCCAGCACTGGTACTCGCCAGGAACACACACCCAGCAGCTCCATCCCCTCCCCTTGCAGCTGAGCTCCACCACTGCAGCCCTGCTCTCACCCTCTTGGCCGGGGACGCTACACTCTTGAGTGAGTCCAAAAGTGCTGCCTGCAGCTCCTGCAGGTGGGAGCGGACAAAGGCCTGGCAGGGAGCATGGGGAGCAGCGCACACCTCCTCCAGCACCCGGTATGCCTTCTTCTGCATGCTGCGCTCCTTGCTCTGCAGGGACAGACAACATGTTATGGCAGCCCCTCACCATGGCCACCCAGCAGAGACCTGCCCCTTGTAGCACCTGCTCAGCCCTGCAAAGTGTGGGTCCAAGCTGGCAGCAACCTGAAAGTGCTCCACTGCACCCCCTGGGGCTGCCAGGGCTGGGGCTGACTTACCTGGAGGGAAGGCTGGATGGTGCAGTACAGGGAGTCCAGGGACTGCTCATCAACATAGGGTGCCATTGCTACCACCAGGTCCAGGATGGAGAGTCTGCAATAGAGAAGGACACACAGGTGGGTAACTGCAGCATCACTGACACTGCCTAACCAAGGTAAGACTCTGTCTCAAAGTCTCATCAGATGTACAAGAGTGGCAGATCCCACACAGGACAGCACAAGTGCCCTAGTGCTGCTCACCAGGCAGCTCTGCCATCAGCACCAGCATCTGGGTGTTACCTTGCAAACTCGGAGCTCTCAGGACTGGTCAGCCTCAGGCTGGCTTTCTGGAGGAACCCACACACCATCTACAGGGCAGGCACACAAAGCAGGATCAGTTAGCCAAAGGGAGCACAAGAGTCTGCAATCCAAATGCCTTGCCACAGGACTTTCTGAAGACCAGAGGCACCAGCAGGTCCAAAAAAAGAGTTGCACAAATTCACAAAGGGCTCATGCATGATGCACCAAATATGGCTGCAAGATTGGCAAATCACAGAATCCACGGTTTGGGTTGGGAAGGATCTTACAACCACCTAGCTCCAGCCCCCTGCCATGGGTAGGGACACTTCCAGCTAGACCAGTTTGTGTCCAACCTGTCCTTGAACACTGCCAGGGACAGAGCATTCACATCATCCTTAAGCAGCCTGCTCCAGTGCCTCACCACTCTCACAGTGAAGAACTTCTGGCTGGGAAGAGCTCCCTCCCCATGAGGGTGGAACGGGCTGCACTCTGCTCAGCTTCTTTTTGTCCTCTCCAGCCAGGTACCCACCATAGCCCCATCAGACTGTGTCTGGGTGGGAGATGATGGCCTGAGCCAGCAGAGCCTGGCCCCAGGCCCCCTCACCTGGGGATCAGTGATGGTCAGATAAGCACGGACAGTGTCCAGCACAGAGCGGCGCTGAGCATTGCTGCCCCCATCCTCCTCGGGCTGGCTGTACACATTGAACAGGATGGGCAGGAAGTTTTTGGCGAAGCGACCCACTTCTGCCCGCTCCGCATCTAGAGAGAGGATGACGGGGGGAGAGGGATCAGCATCTCCACTCTCCAAGTCACCACAGGGGACGAGGACCTACCACAGTGTCTGCCTCCCCTGACCTGTCCTTAAGCCTTTGTGGATGAGGGTGCGCAAGGCCTGGCACACAGTGGGGCGGAGGTCTGGGCGCTCACTGATGGCCATGCCCAGGGTGCGGGCCAGACCCTTGAAGGCCTCCAGCACATCTGTGGGGTGGGTGCAGAAGCCAGGCAGCAGAGTCCAGACCTGGAAGGCAAGGGGAAAGGTGGGAGAGTGGCACCCTCTGCCCAAGTCACCCACTCCCAAACTTGGCACCATGGGTACACCACAGCAGGGCTCCTGGGTGTTTCCTGTTACCTGCCACTGCAGTGTGTCGTAGATCTTGGCCTCCATGCTCTTCCCAGCCTGGGTAAACTCCAGAGCTGCAGAAGAGAAGGGGGAGATGGGTAGAGAGCAGAGGTGGCAAAGCTCCGCTCCATCTCAGGGTATGGAAGGGAGGTCCCATGGAGATCCCTGGGGCTGCAGGACTTGCACCCACTGGGACCCGCATTATGCCACCCGTCTCACCTCTGCTTTTCAGTGCTGCTGCCAAGGGCAAGAAGTAGCTGGTGAAGAAGCCAAGCCGTGTACCCTGCACATAGTCCCGCAGCACTGGCAGGAGCCAGCTGCGGGGGAAATCCAGCGTCTCCCTGGGGAGGGAAGGACGGGTCAGCAGAGTGCAGGGCACGCCAGCATGAGTCCCTAAGCACAGGGCACCTCCACCCAGCTCTGATGCTGGGCACAGGTAGGCTCAGAACAGCCAAAACCCTCTAGCACCGCATGGGGACTGAATGGGAATGTAATAACAGGCTGCAAAATCACTGCCTCATTACATTAAAGCAGAATCACTGTACTCACTCCTTGCCATCGATGTCCAGCGGCACAGCTTCCAGCACCACCCCAGGGCCCATGGTGCTCACGGCAGCTCCCACTGCCTGGTCCACTTCGGCAGTGTAGGGGAAGTGTGGGGAGAGACGCAGGTCACACAGAGACTGGAGACACTGTGGGGACAGGGCAGGAAGGTCACAGATGAGCCACAGAGGCAGCTCTGGCACGTGTTTCTCATTATGCCTGCCCAGAGATGCCAGCTGCCTTGCCTGTTCCTGTGCCGAGTCCCAGAGCTGCTCAGTGAGCACTGGGATGACCCTGCTCCACAGCTTGAGAGGACAACACAGCCACTCACCCTGCCTCCATGGGTGAGTCTGTGCCCTCCCAGCCTGGCTCACCTTCTTCATGATGGGGTGGCATTGCTTCCCACATGTCTCAAAGAAGACCTCCAGCACCCGCAGCACCTCACCCCATGCTGCATGAAAGCGGTATGTCAGGCCTTCCTCCACTGATCTGAGGAGAGAGATGATCACGGTGGCAGAGACTGACCCTACATGACCAAGGTGCCCACCATGCATGCCAGCCCCCATCAGGGACCAGGCAGGGTGACTCAGAGCTCAGAAAGGCTCACAGGGACAGCCTCTCCCGTCCCACACTCCTCACTTGAACATCTTGCACAGGTAGGCGGCAGGGGCTGGAGCAGATGCAGAAACAGTGCCCAGGTCCTCCATGTATGGAGCAATACACTCACTCAGGAGGGTCTGCAAAGGCAAACAAGGAAAACGGGGCAGTAGCGGACCACATATCCCCCCAGCCTGGCAGGCACAGAGGAGCACAGCACTCCCCAGAAAGCCCTAAACCCCTGGGCAGAGCCCCCACAAGGCCCAGAGCAGCCAAACAGAGAGGAACCCATGTGTGCTACCTCCAGGGTCCGTCCCGCTGCTGCCACCACCTGGGAGTGTGGAGAGAGGAAGCAGTTCATGGCAGCAGAGAAGAGCCGGGGCAGGTGAGCCCAGCACAGGTCCTTCTGCAGCCTAGAGAGGAGAGACCGGGCAGGTGAGACACCGAACAGCTGCCTCTCCCCTGCCCTGCCCCTGTACCCACCTGCCCAGGTTGATGTGTGCCCGCTCCATGGTGGACAACCAGGTCAGCAGCGGCTGTAGGTCACTTGTGCTGGGCACGTAGTCATAGAGGGCCTGGGGAAGCAGAGGGAGGGCAGGTGGGTGCCACAGCACTGCCATGCCCATCCCTCCCTGCACTGCCAGCCCTCAACTCACAGTGACGATCTGGGCGTTGAGCTCAGCTGGTAGGCAGGCCACACTGGCCTGGGCACTGAAGAGGCTGTGGAAGGCTTGCATGGCACACGCCGTCACCAGCTGTGAAGGACACGGTATCAGGGAGAAGCTCTGCTTTGCACCCCTGACCCCAAAGCAGGATCTGTTCCAGGATGCCCAACACTGCTGTCACGGTGCTCCCTCATTGAGTTAAGGTTGGAAAGGACCTTAAGATCATCTAGTTCCAACCCTGTCAGCCTCTCTTCCACAGCAGGTAAACCAGGAAGCACCACTCACCCCAAGCTCCTCCATGTCTTGCATCCTGCATTTCCAGGCTGCCAGCTGGCACCCTAACAGGTTTGAGCCCTTCAAGGGTGCTGCTAAGAGGTAAAGGGGCTGTCCCCTTGCCATCCTTATCATGGGGACACTCACCACATGGCTGAGGGTCATGACTCGGAGCAAGGTCTCGCAGCAGGTCTTCACCACGGCTGCAGGGAAGCAGGGTAGCAGCTCCCGCAGCAGGGCAAGGACATGCAGCGTGGTGGTTGCCTCCTTGGTGCCTGTGGGAGCAGAGCAATGTCTGAGCCCGTGGCAGCACTCCATGGCAAAGCCCTGCCTGTGACCCAGAGAGCTGTGGTGAACACTCCCCAACTTTCAGGAAGAGCAGAGCAACAGACAAATGGCTGGGCACCTTCCAAATTACATTAAGTGCCCAGAAGCATCTCATATCCTCCCCAGCAATTCCAGGGTGCTGCACGCATCTCTCTTCCGTTCAAGTCCCCACAGCTACAGCCCCCCCGCTTCAGATGTGGGGTGCAAGGGCACGGGGTCTACACCTCCAGCTTTTTCAATCTCCTGCACGCAGAACTTGGCGGTGGAAGATGCTGCAGGGTGATGCTCAGGAGCCGTGTCCCCAAACATAAACTCGCTGCCCCTCAGAACAGAGCACACGCCGTGCTGCGCTGCTTTCCGCACCTGGGAAAGGAGAGCCCATGTGGGTAGAAGCCATGGACCCCAGAGGCACAGTCAGCCCCAAAAATGAGTCCCCAAGGCAGTGTTGTTCCTTGCCAGGGGCACTGAGCACTCACCTTGGGCTTGGTGTGAACACAGAAACTCAGCAAACCGTGATAGACCTGGAGGGTGACAGGGTAGCTCCAGGCTGCCAAATCCTGCTTCCGCAGCAGTGTGGCAAGGCAAGAGAGGACCTGTGACAAGGGAGCAGCAGAGGCATCAGCAGCATCCCACAGAGACCCTTCTTATCATTGCAACAGCTACAAGATGAGCACCAGCACCATCCTACTGCAGCAGCCACAACCCCAGCTCTGGGCAGAGCTGACACAGCTGGCTACTGCTTGGCTACTCACCCATCGGAGTGCAGAGGTGGAGCTGCTGCAGGCCTGCGAGGACACAATACCCATGAAGGTTTTTGAGGCTTCTGAGAACTTTTTAATAAGCACAGGGCTTGGGACCCTGCCGGGAGAAGGGAGCACATCAGTGGGGTGGAGCGGGGCAGCTGGTGGCAGTCATGCAGGGAACTGCATCCCCAGCCAGCCCCTGTTTGGGTCCCTTCCACAGCCTGGGGAGGAGGGACTGTGTAAGGCTGGGGCTGGGCAGCTGTCCCCATTTCTCTGTCAGTCACTCACCGCTTCAGGACAAGGTTAAGCAGGTAGGCAACAGCAGCCATTGACTCAGGGGACTCCACCACCTCCAGTGTGGTCATCTAGGAACAGAGGATGGGTGAGTGAGGGGGGAGCAGGACTTCACACCAGGCCAGTCTTTCACCAACCCTTGCAGAGTGGCACATAAAACCCAGTAGCAGCCCAAAAGCATCTCTGCTGGAGGACACTCAGGGCCTCAACTACAAGCACAGCACCTTCCTCCACTAACCCTACAGAGCCCACCAATGCTGCCAACAGCAGCTCTGCTCACACCTCCTCACAGCCACCACTCACCAATGCAGCAAAGTACTCTGTCTCGGTCTCCTTGCCCCCGCGTGAGCGGATCACCTCTGTCACTGCTGCCAGCACAGCGCAGATCTACAAGCAGCAAAGAAAGCAGGTCAGTGCCCTCAGCCTCACATCTGGGGGGCCATCTCCACCAGGCCCCCCTGCCTCAGCCCTGATCCTGCCCATACCTCCTTGTGAGCGGCAGAGTTGGATTCCCAGAAGCGCTGCACCTTGCTGAAGGTGGCATTGGTGCAGTCGCTCAGCCCACTCAGGAAGGTGCCAGAGGACTTCTCCGTCGCAGCTTCTGCAGCACCATCCTCCTCCATACGGAGCTGGGTACTGTCACTCGTCCTCTCCAAACGCAGGGACCCTGACTGCAGCTCATTGTGCAGCTTCACCGCATCCACTGTCAGATTACTTTTCTCTGCCAGAGTGAACAGAAATGTGCAGAACCACAAAAGCTGTATTGTTCCACCTTCACCCCAAAACCCCCATCAGTCAGACCCACTTGGCTAGAGCCCATCTCCAGTGTGTGGGACAAAGGTGCTGCTTCCCCCTCATGGCAGAAAGCACAATAACTAAAGAGAGCTCCTCATTTCTGCAAAAACAAGCCGAGGCACAGTCCAGCCACCTCCTCTGATGGAGGAGAGCATCATGTCCTCACAAACACGCCTTGCTATGGCTTCAACACTGAGGTGCCTCTTGTACTCTGCCCCATTCATCTTCTTCCACCTGGAGCCCTGGCAACCAAACAGCCACAGTGTATACTTCACATCCCTCTGAGTCCCACACACCAGATTGCAAACAACTGCAAGAAGACAGTGCAGGCCACATGACATAATTCCGTGTCAGCAGATACATGTGATTTTGGAAACCGAAGCGCTCCTGCCATGAAGGCGGTCACACTGCCGGGACAGCACATATCCTGGCTGGGCAGGATGCACCGGGCCCTGGCAGGACGACAGGCACTGCTGCATGCCGTGCCCCGTTTCACTCCACGGCCCGGTGTCGCGGTGAAGCAACAAGGACATGCTCGTTATGCTGTGGGCTCGGTTCTCCTCCCCAGTTTGCTGTCTCCACCTCCTGGTGTTGTAGCTCGAGGATCAGCCATGGTCCCTCCTACCCCAACCCCAGATACCGGGAACCAGGGACTCAAGGGCTGGTCCTGCACCCCCCAGGAGGCCCTACACCCTCGCCGGGAAGTGCCGGGCATAGGCCCCGGCGGCCCAAGCTCCCCGCCCGACCCCTGCGCTCACCCGCGGGCCGGCTGAAGAAGCGGCTGCGAGCGGCCAGGCGCTGCTGGCGCGTCTCGGGGTTGCTGTCGCTGCTGTGGCCCTTCCGCCACCGCTTCAGCTTGGCGGCGGCACCCGACCGGAGCCTCCCGCCCCGCGCCATGCCGCACCCGGCTCCACGTGCGGCAGTGCAGCGCACACCTCCCCTTCCGCTTCCGGCGCCCGCCACCATCTTGAGTGAGGGCACGACTGCCCTCAGCGCTGGGCACCTCCCACTGGGGCGGGGGGGGGTTGGGACAACGGGGTTAGGGCTCGTATGTGAGACCCGGGGCCTGCCGCCAGCAGGGGCGAGGCACCGCCGGTGCCGCCCCGGTGTGGCACCGTGTCAGACAGAGTACAGCGCCCGACCGCAACAGCCACAGCGGGCTCCCGGGTCCGCGTCGCGGCGTGGTGACGTCACGCCCTGAAGGTCGCACCGCCCTTCGCGGCCGCGCCATGCGCTACGTGCGCCTCCGCCTGACCGCCGGCTTCGCGCATGCGCAGAGCGGGGAAGGGGCGGGGCGGGGCCGGCTGCGTCGGTCGCGCGCCGCAGCGGTGCGAGGAGAGAGCGAGCGAGAGCGCGCGCAGGCCGGGCAGCCCGCCCCTCGACTGCCGCCTCACCGCCATGGCCGCCTACCGCCTCGTCCTCGTCCGCCACGGGGAGAGCGCATGGAACCTGGAGAACCGCTTCAGCGGCTGGTACGATGCTGATCTCAGCCCCGCCGGGCAGCAAGAGGCGCGGCGCGGCGGCGAGGCCCTCCGAGGTACCGGTGACCGTAGGGAGACGGAGGGTGCGGGAGGTGATGGGTGGATTAAGGGCCCTGAGGGGGGGGTGCGGCCGCCTCGGGCCTCATGAGGAGGATTTGGGGTCCTCCGATACTGAGGGGTATTCTCTGGTGCTGGGGTGGGACTTTAGTACCATGGGGGGAGTATCATGTAACGGGGGGGAGGAGGCGGTTCTCCATTACCAGTCGTGTCCGTGCCGCCAGTGCCCGGTAGCCGCGAGGTGCGGCCGCCACGCTCAGCACCTCGCTGGTTGCGTAAGGCTCGGCTCTCACGTCCCCGGTGTCGGTGTCCCCCCTCCCGCGCCTTCCTGTTCCAGATGCCGGCTATGAGTTCGACATCTGCTTCACCTCGGTGCAGAAACGAGCCATCCGCACCCTTTGGACCGTCCTGGATGCCATCGATCAGATGTGGCTACCCGTTATCCGAACCTGGCGCCTGAATGAGAGGCACTACGGGGCTCTCACAGGGTTGAACAAGGCTGAGACAGCAGCAAAGCACGGTGAGGCGCAGGTGAAGATCTGGAGGCGCTCGTACGACATCCCTCCACCCCCCATGCAGTCCGATCACCCCTTCTACAGCACCATCTCCAAGGTAAGACCCACTCTTTAGTCCACCTTGCTGGGAGGCTCCTAAAAGCCACATTAGGTCCCTGCAGGGTGATATGGCTTCCTCCACAAGGTGTCTTCTGTTGCAGCAGCCAGGTGGTTGTGCGTAATGCTCATTGGTTTTGGGCTGTTCATCCTGCTCCCTCTCAGGGGAGTTGAACCGCTGGGCATTGCCCAGACAGATTCAAACCGGAGGGAATGATAGCTCTGTTAATGATTAGTCCCATGACCTGCATGTGTATGGAGGTTTACTCTGGTGTCTTTTGCCCAGAGCAAGCAATGTGGGGCTTTCCCTGGGAAGAGCTCAGCCCTGATTGCAGCCTCAGGCCTCAAACATGCTTCTTTGCTTTCAAGCCTAGTGGGTGCTTAGCTGGAGAATTTGGGGGAGGGACAAGGGCCTTCCTACACTGCTTGGGTGCACTGGGCTGCTGCATAAGTGTGGCTATTCCCTTTAGGACCGTCGCTATGCTGACCTGACAGAGGACCAGCTGCCAACATGTGAGAGCTTGAAGGACACCATTGCCCGGGCTCTGCCTTTCTGGAATGAGGAAATAGTCCCACAGATCAAAGAGGGCAAGCGAGTCCTTATTGCTGCCCATGGCAACAGCCTACGTGGGATTGTTAAGCACCTGGAAGGTATGTCAGCCCTGCAGGGGTATCATGAGGGTCTCCCCTGGTGTGGGCAGGGCCACAAGTAATTGTACCTGTGTTTGTAGGTATGTCAGAAGAGGCTATCATGGAGCTGAACCTGCCCACTGGCATCCCCATTGTCTACGAGCTGGACAAGAACCTGAAACCTGTCAAGCCCATGCAGTTCCTGGGGGATGAGGAGACGGTGCGCAAGGCCATGGAGGCCGTCGCTGCTCAGGGCAAGGTCAAGAAGTGAGAGCAGGCAGCAGGCTAGCAGTAGTAGAGGTCCCCACCCCCTCCTCCCCTCTGTGCACATCCCCCACAGCTGTAGGAACCTGGAGCTGCAGAACTGGAGCAGCTCCCCAGGATTAGCCCTAATCGCTAGGGACCAGGCTCCCCTCTGCAGACAGCTTGGGGTGACGGGCTGTATGTGGAGGGCTGTGTGAAAGGGAATGCTGGCTCTGCCAGGCAGTGACCACCCACCTCTCCTTGCCAAGATCCCAGCCCTCGGGCCCCTGTCTGCAGGGGGATATGCTGAGCAATCCCTTGCTGTGTCAGGCTCCTCTGCTTTGCTTCCTGGCAGCTCTTGTCACCCAGTTACTGTTGCTTGGTTTAGTCATCCTGGGAGCAGTGGGGTGAGCACAGTGCAGGCAGCGACCAAGGTGGGGATCCCATCCCCTTGTGGGTTTGTGACTGGGATGTGTGGATGCTGAAGGGATTGTGTTTTGGTGAAAGTGGTACTTGTGACCCTGGGCATAGTCCTGCCAGCCCCTGCTTTAACTTATTGCCTCTGGACAAGGGTGAGGGAGCCTGCTGCCCAGATGTTTGTGCCCACCACATACTTTCCCCAGCTGAAGCCCATCTGAGTCATGCTAGTGAAGCAGATGTCACTGTCCCCCCCACCTGTGTGTACATGGCCCTGTTGCTGTGGCCTCCCCCTCTGCCCATGCTGCGAGCCTACGGCTGCAGTGTGAGCCTGTAACTGTCCAACGTTAGCAGCTGTCTTGTTCCACTTCAATAAAGGAGTAATGCGCAATAACGGGGTGTCTGAGCAGTGCTGTGCTGGGCATGTGCAGCTTCCTGCCCAGCACGTGTGTGTGAGGCAGCAGCTGGAGCCAAGCTCAGCTCCGCAATCTGGCCCCACGGTGACGCCCAGCCCTCATGCTGTGGTTTTAGAGCACACCCAGAGGCTACTGGCAGGAAGACAGGCAGTGCCCTGGGCTGAGCACAGCCAGCCCACACCAGTTATCAGGGTAGGGCAGGGAGGAGAGCAGCCCTGTATGTGGAAGCCTGGAGAAGTGAATTCCCAGTGCTCTGGGCTGTTCACATCACTGCAGCAGCATTACAGGGCTGGGAACACATGCTTTCTCATGGCATTGTACTGTGGAAGCTGCCCCATAGCAATTCCCCTATGGGAGCCAGAGCCGTCTGTGGGCAGCCCCAGCCACCTCTCTGGGCTATAAGTGGTCAGAGCTCTCAAAAAATGTTTATTATCTGGAAGTTGAAAACTTATCCTGCTAGAAAGGGCCTGGCTGCCCCCCCCCCCCTCCCCAGCTGGGGGCTGCTCTGGCCTCGCAGCCCCCCATCCATCAGGTCCCCTCACAGCTGCTAGGTCTGCAGGAACTCAGGCTGCACACGGGCCACCTTACGGAATTCCTTGGTGTGTGTCCGTGGGCATTGCATCTCACACCAGCTGATGGGCACCATCCGCATCCCTGGGACACCACATGTCAGGGGCTCCCCCTCCAGAAATCATGCTCCTCCATGTGGAAAGGGAGAAGGAAAGGAAAGGCAGGGGGCAGCACTGCCAGATCCCTACCTGCATCACTGCGTGCTGCCACTACGCCCAGCTCATTCTCTGCCGTGGTCAGCAGGTAGTTGGACTGTGAGTCCCCTAGTGAGATCTGGTCAGACACGGGTTAAGGGAAAGGCTCCCCAAAGGAGATTCCAAACCCACTGTCCCTGGCAGAGAGGGGAAAGGATATGACTTTGGCCAGGACTATGTCACCGGGGCGGAAACTCTTGTACACTTCTACCTGCATGGGAGAGAGCAGGCAGAAAAGCACAGTGTGTCAGGGTGCTTGTCACCAGCAGGACAGGCGCTCCCCAGCAGCAGAAAGGGGGGCAGCTGTGGCAGCACCTCACTGACCTTATCTTTCTCAGTGGCTCGAATATCTTCTTTCCTGAAAAAGGAGATGGAGGGATCTGAAGGCAACTCAGCAGCCTGCAGCAGGAGCTACCCCTGCTCCCTGGGTGCTCCCAGGACACCTTGGATTCCTGCCTGGTGCTCAGGGCAAAGATCCCACAAGGGCAGCTGCTGAACTGCCCAGAAAAGCCTTCCCCCCCCCCCCAAACTCCCCCCTGAGGACGGGGCACTTGGACCCCATCTCATGAGGAACCATCCCTCTCCCTACCGTATGGTCCCCCGGAAGATGGATGTCAGTGGTGTGGAGCCGATGTACAGGATGTGCACCTTGGCAAAGCGAGAGTTAATACTGCAAACCTGTCGGGAGGAAAACAGGGATAGAGGAAAACAGGGATTGGTGCCAGCAAAAGCCTGCTCTCACCCTGGAGAGCAGGAGAACAGGGAAGGGCCAGGGTGCAGTCAGGACAGGGCTGTGTGTGGGGAGCTCATGTCTCACTCAACCTCATCCTCCCTGTGACCAAACTAGTGGTGGAGGTAGGATGCCCCGTGAGGAAGACGGTATTTGTGCAACTCAATACATTAATAAGGCAAAGACCATCTGTGATCCCAGTCAATCTCCCACCATAAGCAAACTAATGCCTGGTTAGTGCCATCCTTTCTCCAAGCTGTCCCATGCACTGCCCTCCTTGCACCCTGCCCCACAAAGAGCTCAGGGAGGGACAGCAAAGAACCCCCCCCCCAGCCAACCTCAGGCAGGCACCACTGAGAGGGAGGTGTTCCCCCATGCCAATAAATCTGGCTCCTTTGAGAGGAATGGACCCAAGGATGCCAGCAGGCTCCCTCTGCACTGCTGGGGGTCATGCAAAGAGTTTTGATGAGCTCTGGGGCTCTTCATCTCACCCCAAACACGCGAACAAAGCCTGCAGTTTGCCACCACAGTGCACTCTGTCACCATACCTTGCACGTCACCACGACCCCCACGTCGGGCAGGAGCTGGGGATCACTGTCTCTCACCACAGACACAACGGGCAGCTGCAGGGCAGCAGACACAAGGGTCAGCTTGGGGCACAGACAGGCACGGGCCAACCCCCTTCGGAGCCTAAGCGCCGCTCCGTGCTCACCCCGCTCTCCTCGCTCGTCTTCTCCACGCACCCAGCCAGCGAGCTGAAGATGAACCCGTGCCGGGTGTAGGTGCCGCTGCCAGCCGTGGCCTCCTCCGCGCTGCACAGCCGTTCTCCTAACGGACAGGCTCGCACCGCCAGGGCCCCTCCGGCGACGGGGGTCCCAGGCCCCGCACTGCCCGTGCCCGCTTCCAGCAGGCCCAACGCGGCGGGGCAGCGCTCCCCGGGACAGCCCGCTCCCCGGCACAACCCGCTGCCCACAGCCTCTGCCGCCCCTGTCCTCATCCCGGCCCCACCGCCCTCCGGCTGCGCACCCCGCACTCACCGGGGACACAGAACCGCTCCGAAGCCTCCATACCGCGGCCGGAAGTGCACCCTGAGAAAAGCCCCACCTTATTGGTCCTCGAAGTCAACGCTGCGCTATAAACGGCGCAGCTATTGGTTCTCCCCTATCCGTGAGCGCGTTGCCTATTGGGAGTTGTAGTCCAGCGCCGGCTGCGGGCGCTTTCCGGCGTGTTCTGCGCGCAGGCGCAGTGAGCGACTCAGCGGCGCTGCCCGTGGGGCCGTGGAGCGGCGGGCGCCGGGCATGGAGGCGGTGGGCGGCGGGGCGCGGGTGGCAGGTCTGTGCTGCCGGGAGGGCACCGGGGCCCACAGCGTTGGGATCTGTCACCTTGGGGGTGCTGTGGGTCTGGAGGGGCGGACTGCTGTGGGGCACCGGCTCCGGGTGTTTTGGGGCTGGGTGCGGTGGGGCTGAGGGCTTTGTGCTCTTGGTATAGGCAGCCTTTGCGTGATGGGGTTGGGTGCCGCAGAGCAGCTTTGCCTCTGCTGTGGGTGCTGGGTGCCACAGGAGGGTGGCACTGGGTTGGGTGTTTCTGGCAGGAGCAGTGAGGTCCCCCCCCGGGCTGTGGTCTTGGCTGTGCTGGTAGTGGCTCAGTGCCACACTGGGATGTGGGGAGGGCAGGGGGCTGGAGCCCCCAGAGCTGCCTGGGCCGCGGGGGGTGCCTGTGGCTGCGCTGCTGCCTGCAGGCAGGTGCCTGGGGACAGAGCAGGCCCTGCCTTGGGGCTGTCTTCTGCCCCTGTGGGTCCCTGCTCTGCAGTGGGGGAGGAAGCTCTGAGGGCAGGGAGTGTGTTCCGAGGGATGGGCTGACCCCAGGATCTGCTGCTGCTGCTGCACTTTCTCATCACATTGACAGCACAGGGACATGTGCCACCCAAAGGCTGCACAGCAGGAAGCTGTTGCTCTACTTTTCATCTGATGTGGTTCAGAGTCAAAGGGAAACACGGGGAAGGGGGTGGCACAGGGGGTTGCATTTCCCACCTCTCCCTTACCAGGGTACAGGAAACCTGGGCAGGAGCCATGCCTGTGACCTGGGGTGGGCTGCTGGGTCTGGTATCCTTGTGTCCAGCTGATCCCAGCTTTGGATCAGCCCCATGCTTGCGTGGCAGGGCAGACGGGAGCCCTCGGCTCCTTTGGACAGCACATCTGGATGCTGCAGCTCCTGCCTTTACCCTTCCTGCTGCTCCCTGAGGCCTGTGCAGTGGATATGGCAGCACAGGGAGCTGATCCCCGCTGGGAGGACTCCACGGTGTGGCACCACGGCCTGGCACCGCGCCGAGGTGAACACTTGGCCCCGGCTCAGAACGTGCCTTGGCAGGACCCCGGGGCAGCCTTGCTGCTTAATATTGATGGGCAGTGCCTGCCCTGAGGCCTGGGGGCCCCGGCCCTGAGGATCACTTTCCCTGCTTATGGACTGGATCGGGTTCCTCCTCATTCCCAGCGCAGCTCTTGGATAGGACGAGGGGCTCTGCAGGCAGGGGAGCACTGCACAGCATCGCCTTGGCCTGGGGCTGCCCTTTGCCGGTGCGTGGTTCAAGGTGGATGGGGAAGGAGAAGGTGCTGGGACTCTCAGTGAGGCATGGTGGCCTCTGCAGGTTGGTCCAGAAGTTGAGGAACAGCGTCCAGGCCCTGCTTTTTGCAGATGAGGAGAGGGATGAGGAAAAATAGAGTAATACTGGTCTGGCTTTTCCACATACATGTTGTGCGGGTTCCCCCATTCCTGACCTGTTGGAAAGGGCTGGGTCTGGGATCATCCCTGGAACTGGCCCAGTATCCTGGGTGCTCTGGTGCCTTCTCTGGTTTCCTCTGAGTCAGACTGTCTGTGTCGCTCCCCCGGCTCCCTCCCTGCTGGGAAAGACGAGATGAGACCAGAGAGCACCTGAGCCCGGACACCAAGGGGCCTGTGCCCCCTGCTCCATGCACAGAGCTGTCCCAGCCACAGCACCCTCACAGTCTCCGGGAGCCCCTGCTCCGCATCCTTGTGGCGAGTGAAGGACAGGCCCCTGCTGTGCTGTGTGGCTGCTGCCAGCACATCCTGGAGGGCCAGCAGGGCCTGCTCACACTGAGCTGTCCCTGCAGGTGTGGCGTGGCAGGGATGAGAAGCCGGCAGCGGGTGTTTGCAGCAGCGATGCGCCTCCTGCTCCGGTGCCTGCGGCTGGGACGGCGGCGGCGCTGCACGCTGGTGCGGCAGGCGGAACAGCTCTGGCACTATGGGCACCTCTGCCTCCGCTCCCTGCTCTACAACTCCTTCACCAATGGCGACGTGGTGCTTGACTCCCTCTTTGAGCCCGTCTACTGGCTGGTGGACCACGTCACCCGGTGGTTTGGTGTGGTGAGTACCCTCGCCGGGGACTGGGGCGAGCGTGATGCTGGGGCAACTAAGCCTCAGGGCTGTCTGTGCCTTAGGCAGGAAGGAAGTGGGACCTCAATGTGTTGTTCCAATTGGTTTCATGTGGCTGTATCCTGCCTGTGCCTCTCTCCATGGCAGCAGGGAACAGACACTGCGCACTGCAGTGACAACTGGCCCCATTCACACAGGTGTTTGTGGCACTGGTGATCGGGCTGACGAGCTCCGTCGTAGCCATCGTGTACATCTGCCTCCTGCCCCTCATCCTGCAGACCTACACGCCTGCCTGGATCTGCTGGCACCTTGCCTACGGACACTGGAACCTCATCATGATTGTCTTCCACTACTACATGGCCATCACCACCTCACCCGGGCACCCACCGCAGGTGAGACACCGACCAGCAGTGCAGACTCTCCTGGCTGGGCACAGCTACAATCACTGGGAACAGATAAACCAGCCTAGTGGTGTGGTTGAGGCTGCATACAGATAGCAGTAGCCATGCGATCAGGCTGGGTGATGAGGTGGTGGTGGAGTAACAGGGGAGGTGAGGAGTATGGAAAATGGGATGGTTGCACAATTTGGGTGCACAAACCTCTTCTGACCCTTGCACAGGCCAAGGATGATCTCACCGGCGTCTCCATCTGCAGGAAATGCATTGCTCCCAAGCCTGCTCGTACCCACCACTGCAGCATCTGCAACAGGTAGGGCCCAACACAGCACTTAGGGCAGCCTCTGGGACCCCTCTCCTTGCCACTGAGAGATGGGGGCCTGCTCCTCTCTGGTCTGCTGGCTTCTTGCCTCATCTCTCACACAGCCTGCAGGGCTGGGGGCTGCCTGCGCCCCTCCCAAACACAGTGCTTGTGCTGACACTGGTGCTGCTCTCCTCCCTCCCAGGTGTGTGCTGAAGATGGACCATCACTGCCGTATCCTTCCACAGTACTAACCCATGGCACCCTCCTGGGGGAACCGACCCTGCTTCTCCCTTCTCTGTCCTGCACCTCTCCTGAGTCAGCCAGCACAGGGAAGGATGCTGGGGGCTGGGCCCAGAAGAACCACCCTGGTCCCTGGGGTGGATTTGGACCCATGTCACAGTTACATACCCTTAATGCCAGAGGCAGCCTGGCTAAACAATTGTGTGGGACACTACAACCACCGCTACTTCTTCTCCTTTTGCCTGTTCATGACCATGGGCTGCATCTACTGCAGCATCAGTGGCTGGGAGATGTTCCGGGATGCCTATGCAGCCATTGAGGTGAGCAGGAAGCCCCCAGCCTGCACCCTGCTGTGCACCAGGGCTGCCCAGGCTGAGCTTGCAGCACAGGGCTGGCCAGGCCTGGCTGTGTCATGATGTTGCTTCCTCTCTCCTTCCTCCTGTGAGGCCCCCAGCTGCCCTGGTCCTGCAGGGGGTGAGGGGGAAAAGCCCCTCCTCTGAGACACATAACGGGTGTCCTGTTTTCCACCCCCTAGAGAATGAAACTGCTTGAGAAGGAGAGACTGCAGGTGGCTGCCAACCAGGTGGGACATCCCAGCCACACAGATGCTGCAAGCAGCATGGAGCAGAGCTGCCCTACGGGTTGGGCCCTGCTCTGAGCGAGCATCCTGCAGCCAGAGCCAGCTCCTGTGCTTACCTCATGTGTCAGAGCTGGGGCTGGTTGGGCAGCTCTCCTATGGGCACTGCCTCCAGCAGCTTGGGCTCTGCTTCCCTGTGCACCCAGCTCCCAGGGGCTTTGACTGGTGGCAGCTGCTTGGCATGCACTGCTCAGGCCCTGCTGCCCTGGGGAAGCTGCAGCAGTGCATACATATCTCACTCTGAGCATCTGGTGTGGTATCCTGACCAGTTCCTGTTCCTTTACCTCCAGCCCACTGCTTCTCACTGCTGTGCCAGCTTTCATGTGTCCCATGGCTGTCTCAGGCTGCCTCTGTCACCCTGGCTGTTGTGTTTGGTTCCAGCTGCTCAAGCTCTGCTTCAGGGAGGGGTGGAGCAGTTCCCATCTGGCTTCAATCTACACAGCAGTTTGGGTAATTCCCCTCTCTGATCCTTTTTCAGACTTACTACCAGACACCACCACCCACCTTCTCGTTCCGCCAGAGAGCTTTCCACAAGAGTGTGGTCTACGTCTGGGTCCTTTGCAGGTAAGGGGTCCCAGGGCAAAGTGTGGGGGGAAGCAGCATGCAGCCCCATGCCACTGCTCACTCTCTGCCTCCCTGGGGCTCTTGCATCAGTGTCCCTGCCCTGACACCTCTTGGGCCCCTGAGGAGGGATTTTGGCTCTCCCACATGGGAGCAGATGTGCTGATCCACCTATGCAGTTGTGGGTGCAGGGAGGCAGTGTCAGCCCTGTGGCACCAGGGAGGGGAAGCTTGTGTGCAGCCTGCTGTCCCTTGCCATCCCCAGCTCAGTGGCGTTGGCCTTGGGTGCCCTGACACTGTGGCACGCTGCTCTCATCACCCGTGGGGAAACCAGCATCGAGCGGCACATCAACAAGAAAGAGAGGCAGAGGCTGCAGAAGAAGGGCAAGGTGAGCACAGCCTGCAGAGCAGAGGGGGGCCAGGTCACAGCCAGACCTGATGTGTGCTTCCTTGGCCTGCAGCTCTTCAGGAACCCCTACAGTTACGGCAGCTGGGATAACTGGAAGGTGTTCCTGGGTGTGGATGTGCCAAGGTAAAGATACAGGGAAGTCCCTGGTGGGAGGGTGTTGGAGCACTGGGGCTCTCCTTGGGCAGAGCAGGACAGTGAACATCCCATGCTGCATACTGCTCTGGGCTGTGCAAAGCATGAAGGACCTGGGCAGTAGCTGCTCCTTACCCCTGCCCCTTGGCAAGCTCCGGTGTACCCAGCACCCCTTTGCCCAGGGAGTCATGGCTGAGGAGCTCAGTCAGCGCTGCAGCTCAGGGCATTTCACAGCCCTGGCTTGGCTCTGCAGAGCTGAGAAGCACCAACACTTGTTTTGGCCTCCTCTCCCACCAGGCACTGGCTCACCCGTGTCCTGCTGCCCTCTCCTCACCTGCCTCATGGGACAGGTCTGAGCTGGGACCTCCCTCCCTGCGTGGCCAAGCAGCGCACGCCACTCCTGTCCATCTGAGGCCTGGGTGCTGCGGATGTCCCTCCCCGCAGGCAGGGGAGCACACAGGAGACCCACTCAGCCTCTGCAGCTCCCTTGGATCTGAGCACCAGGTGGAAGGTGGATGCCAGCACACATCACTCACCAGAGCTACAGCAACTACTGGACAATGCTGGTGCAAAGACGCTGTTCTCAGGGCTCCCTGGTGGCTGCAGGCGGCCTGGGAAAGGCGGCAGGGCTGCTGCTCCCAGCTCCAGCTGAGGGTCTACCCTCAGAGCACAGGTACAGGCCAGCACATGGCATAGCTTGGCTCTCCGGCAGGGCTGGGCATGGAGGATGCACCCCTGGTGCTGAGCACTCCCCAGGAGCCTTTTTAAGACCATCCAATAAATAAATATTGGGTTTTTTTTTAAGGAAGCCTGGCTCTTTTCCCTGGTGAGAGGCACAGAATTCTGGGGATAAGAGAGGAGAAGGACCCCTCCTCCCTTCAATTCCCCAGTGCGGAAAAAGCAGCACCTTTACCACATAGGAGAGCACCAAGGTGCCAGCCTCAGCTGCTTGGGAATTCCCCACAGCATTACCAAAACAGAGATATTTATTCCTCTGGTGTGTGAGCTGACACACACCACACACGTGTGCACAGGCCTGCCCTCTCCACTCACACGTGGCCAGTCTGTCCATCACTGTCCATCACTGTCCATGCTGCAGCAGAAGGTGGGTAAGTCACAAGTGGCACAGCTCCCTGCCCACTGGGGGTGCTGAGAAGGTGTCATAGTGAGGGTGCTGCCTGCCGGCCTCCAGGCTCCAGCCCTGGCACACGGGGCAGCAGCTGGGCTCCGAGGGTCATGGTATGATGGGGCATCAGGGTCAGATCGTTGATCAGCACAGGGAGGCAATGCAGGGCATTCACCTGCCTGGGCTGCCCAGAAGGAACCTACAGGGACAGAGATGGTGCCATCAGCCATGTCCCAAACATGCCAGTGCCCCAGCAGCTCCAGCCACATGCACTCACCATTCACCCCGTGCTGCCACTGCTTCCTTCCGCACCAGCCTCTTCTTGTCATCCAAAGGCTTGGCCAGTGCCCGGATAACTCGAGCCTTGTATGGGAGCAGCTGTAGGACAGAAAGGGCTCTTAATGAGAGCTGGGTGCTGGCTGTCTCCGGGGCAGAGGTTTGTACCCCCTTGCCCCTCTACATGCAGGAGCAGGCACCACGCTGCTGCAGTAGCACTTACCACTATTGTGGGCAGGCTGGTAAGCGCATGGGCACAGCGCAGGGCAGCGATGCGGACAGCCTAGAACAAACAGAGGTGAGGGCAGAGGTAGGGGCAGAGAAGAGGGGTATCAGAGAGAAGCAGGAGGACCACATACCATGGTGGGGCTGGAGGCAAGGCTGAGGAATTTAGTGACCAGTGTGTCGACGTGCAGGCTCATGATCTGGGGAGCTTCAAGCAGCAGTGGCTGGAGGCAGTTCAGTGTAGAAAGCTGCACCACACGGTCTGAGCAGGATAAGGCCTCGAGGAGGAGGGAAAGGAGCTGCAGGTGGGGAGAACACAGAAGACGTGAGTGACTCCCAGCCATGCACTGTGTGCTGCCAGAGTACCTCCTGCTACCTCTCACCGTGGGCAGCTCTGTCACCAGCACAGGCTTGGGGAGGTGGTTGAGCACATGGGACAGGCCCTTCAGGTAATTGGCCTTCACGTCTGTGGAGAACAGAGACAGTTAGAGGCAGCCAGGGGAAGAAGGGGACGCCAGCTCCGGTCCCCTGGGGTCAGAGGCCAGGCTGGGGGTGGCCGCTCACCGGGGCCAGCCCCATGGAAGCCCTGCACCAGCTTGGGGACATTGTCGGTGAAGAAGCGCTGTCGGAACATGATGCGTACGTCTGCGTGGCAGCCCTTGTGCAGCACATCCGGGGACTCAGCCATCAGCAGGGAGAAGCCATCGGCTGCAGCAGGGCCCAGCTCCGCATCACTCAGCAGGCCCAGCAACTGCGAGGGAGAGAGTCCTGAGAGGGGGTCCTGCTATTGGGGGTCCCAGCCAGCCCCATGGGGAGCAGGCAGGCTCCTGGGCAGCACCCAGCCCCACCACTGCCTACCTTATCTGTCAGATGGGAGCTCAGGGGGTGATAGCGCAGCACCAGGGCTTTGGTCACCTACACAGGCAGAGCAGAGTCAGCACCAGGCCAGCCCCTCATTCCCCCACCTCACCTCTCTGCCCCTCCTCACCCAGGGTGGGCCTTACCCACAGCAGCAAGGTGAGTGCCTGCGTCTGGTGCGGCCCCTCAGCCAGGCCAGGCTCTATCCTGTTCACTGCAAGCTGCAGGATCTCATCCAGCTGCTGCCCTGGGAACACGGAAGGGACACGCTGAGCTATTGCACTGCCAGTGGTGGGCAGGGACCCATGGCATCCTGCCCAGCCCCTTACCCGCAGGGTGCTTGTTCACCAGCCCTGCGAAGCACTTGGCAGCTGTGGTGGCAGTGAAGGGGCAGTTGCAGGAGCAGCTCAGCGCCAGCAGTTCCTGGAGCAGCCAGTCCTGCTGAGGAATTGCCACCTGGAAATGAAAATGAGTGTTAGAGCCTGGGGCTGCAGTTCTCCCTTCTTCTGCCTGTGGAGCTTGCTGTGGTCCCAGGAAGGAGGGCATCCGGCCAAGGCCCCTCTTTGCCCCACTCCTACCAACTTACATCGCGGGGCAAGGAGCAAACAAAGGCCATGAGCAGGGCAACCAGGCGTTTCTGTGCCTCCAAGCACTCTCCATCCTGCAAGGGAAGAGCAGCACCCATCTGATCACGGTCCTTGCTGCCAGCTTGTGCTGGTATCCTCAATTCCCTGCCTCTGTTCCAGCACTCCAGCCCCAAGCACACAACACACCTGGAAAGGCTGGAAGGAGCAGGGAAAACTGTTCTGGGGCAGGAAAGAGACCTCTCCATTCAAGAAGAGGGGCACCACATGAGATACGCTCTGGGCGGCCAGCCTAGGAGAAAGAAGACATTACAATGTACTGCTCTAGGAGAATCACCAGAGTTCCCATGTACCTCCTAGGAGGCACAGGGTCTCCCTGAACAGACAGAAAGAGGGGGGACACAGCCTGCCCCCTCCCCACAATGGAGTGCCCAGCTTCCCACACAGCATCACTCACTCAGGGCTCAGGTGAGTGGTGGCAGCGCTGATGACCGGGACCATGGCAGCCAGCACCTCTTCCTGCAGCAGTGCCTTGCCCAGCGGTAGGTGGGTGCTCTCTGCAGGCAGCGGTCGGAAAGCAGGGTCAGGCACAGCACCCGGACCGCACCGACGCTGGGGCACAGCGGGGCACGCAGTGCCCGCGGCTGCCGGAGGGCGGCAGCAGCTGCCTGCTCCCGCTCCAGGCCTACTCCTACCTTGCATGGCAGCCTGCACGGCCATGGCCAGCAGGCAGGGCACCACCGTCTGGTGGTAGTACCAGCAGCTCTCCGCGTCCTGCTGGCACCGCAGCGCCACGCGGTGCAGGCTCTGGCACACTGAAATGATGTCTTGAGCGCTCCCGGCCTCGCTCCCTGCAGGACACAGTCACTGTCCCATTAAACAGCCCTGCTCTGGGCTGGGATCCTGTGGCAACGTAGACCTTCCCGCCTCCAGCAGGACACACAGCCCAGCACCACTGCCATCCCCACTATCCCAGCCATCACCAGTGACAGAGGCAGCTCTGGAGCTGCCCACTGCAGGCTGTGCTACCTTTCTGCACCTTCCGGAGATGCTGGAGCAGGACAGGGACAGTCTCCTTCACGATACTGGAGTGCACTGACACAGCGGCCAGGGCCTGCAGGCAGCGCTGCCGCAGGGAGCAACAGTCACGGGAGCTCTCCTCCTCTTGCTCTGAAGAGGAAACACAGTCAGGGGGTTGATGCCAGACCTCCTCACCCAAGGCCCAGACCCTGCCTGTGTAATATGGAGTGAAGCAGCACACATAACTAGCCAAGGTACTCTGCATGCTCTGGGGCTGGGCAGCTCCTCCCCACAAGAGCAATCCCACCTGCACAGGCCAATTGTCAGCACCAGATACCACAGTCTCTGCACTCAGAATCCCTCAAGAAGCACCGACCTATGCCATATGGCACAGCCCCATTGCCTGGCAGGAGCCAAACCAGAATGGGACAGGTTTCACCTCACATGACATTACTCCCTTCCCAAGCCCTACCTGACTGCAGCTCCTCTTCAAGCCTGGGTACCATGCGTCCAGAGAAAACCTTTGGGTAGATGGGGGCCAGAGATCCTGCTGCCTCCATTGCTGCTTCGCTGCCAGGGGGAAGGGAGTTAAGAGAGGGGATGTGAGTACTGCTTGTATACCAGTTGCACAGATCTGGGCTAGAAGCTGCCTCCAGAAATCCGTTTCTCAGCAATCTGCCCTTTCCCCCCCTACTGGCAGGTAGAACAGAGCTCCTTGCTTTGACAAGCTCAGACTTTAATTTCCAGCCCGTAAGTTGCCCGGTTTGTCCCTTTGCTCTTACATCCAACATGTTGTTTTAGTTCAGACAGTTCCTGTGCCTTCCCCAGGCTTTGTTCCTCTCCCCAGAGCATGGGTGACTGCCGTGGTGCTAGCCCACCCCTCACCTGCTCTGGGAATCCTCCTCACACAGAGTGAGACGAATGAGGTGATCCACAATCAGCTCCAGGTCAGAGGGAGACAGGAAGCCTGGAACAAGAGGAATGCTGCCCTCAGTCAAAGGAAAAGATGCTGGTGTTCTGACCAGCATCTTTCCCCCTTGGCCAGGTTAGCAGCAACATGCCAAGTTCCAGTGGTACAAGGTGCCCAGCACAAACAATCAAGAGAGAGACCAAGTGACCTGGAGCTCATGACCTGGGTCGAAAATGCTGTCACTGCTCTGTGCACTTACAGGCAGCAGGTAAGGATGTCCCAGCAGCCATGCAGCACCCTGTGTCCCAGCACAGGGTGACACCTCTCTCTGCCTCCCCAAGGGAAATAAGGCACCAACCTCGCAAGGAGCCCAGGACAGTCAGTGCCCTGATCCCAACCAGCTGCAGCTGCACACTGGGGTCCGTCAGTGCTGAGAACACCACAGAGCAAACAGGGGCCTGGAGTGACAGCAGAGTGCTCTCCTCTAGAAGAGAGATATGGAGTAACTGCCTGCACCTGGCTGTCACTGCACAGCCACCACCACAGCACCCGACAGACCCTGTCTGGGGACCTGCCAGCTGACACACAACCATGCAGGGTCACTGGGACATGGCAGGGGGTGCATATGCAGCCATGTCAGTGACCTTTCCTTCTCTGCCAGCATCTGGGAAAGTGAGGTCAGAGCCAGCAACCCCCTGGGACACAGATGCCCCCAGAGGGACCAGCCAGCCTCACCTTCTTCCACATGTCCCCATTTCTGCTGCAGCTCCAGGAAGCCCATCAACATTTCCAGGATTGTCCTCCTCTGGCTGCTCTACAGGGAGACAAAGGTGTAACCCAGATCACAATCACTCCTGGGACAGAGGCATGACTCTGTCCAGTGCTTGCAAAGCCAGCAGGTACCCATGGAGTCCCCACCTGCAGCCATTAAGGGTGTCCATTTGACACCAAGCCCTGCACTGGGCCCTGGTCTGTGACCACAGAGCTGGGGTGCCCCTCACCTGTGGGTGCTTGGTGTACTGCTCCAGCAGCAGGGGCAGGACACTGCGGGTGACGTGGTGGCAGGCGCGCAGGGAGGCACCTGCTGCTGCCTGCAGGATCTTGGCACTTGGCCACACGAGCTTCATATCAGGCTCGCAGAGATGGTGCCTGCAATCTGAGATAGGCTGGGTGTGAGATGCACCAGCACAGCTCCTTTGCCTTGTGTGCAGGGACACAGCCGATAGCTGGGATATGCTGCCAGGGCGCAGCTCTCAGCTGCAGCACAGCCTCCTCAACAGAGCTGCTTCCCCCAGCAGGGAACAGCACAGCCTTGGATGCCCCAGTCCCAGCAGAGAAGGAAGCAACTCAATCCAAGAGGCATTTCCTACTGTACCCCCTTCTCCTCCCTTCCTGCAGCAGATCACCTTGGAGAAGCTAACAATAGCTGTAAGTGCTATAAAGAGAAGAAGCTTCAAATAGAACAAGAGGGTAGATCTCTAGCTAGGAGGACGCTTGCAGGCCTGGCTGTTAGGCGCAGGGCAGGCATTTCTGCTAGCTTACCTTGCAGGATGCTGCTGAGAAAGGAATCCAGCAGATCCTCAGTATCAGAGCTGAGCACGGAGCGAGACAGGCAGGCAGAGAGGGCGTGCAGGGCAGCCAGGCTCTCAGCCTCCACCTTCTCACTCGCTGTCTGGAACACCTGCAGAGAGGCCACAGGATGAGCTCCGCACTGACCCCAACCGTAGGCTTTATGCTCCCAACGCAGGCTGAAGGGCCCAGGCTTGTGTCCCCACATGCTTTGGACAAGCGCTGCAGCACATCCAAGCCCCAGGGACAAGCTGAGGGGGCTGGCCTGTTCCCCTACTTTTCAGCTGGGGCTGTCCAAGGCCACAGATTGGGGCTGCTGGAAAACATAGGACATGCCTGGTCTGGCTGTGAACTGCTCAGCAGGAGCCCAGTTCCAGTAGAGCACTTGCTAGGGGCCCTGCAGCACTCACCTCTCTGCGCAGGGATGACCAAAGGCTGGTGAGGAATTCCTGCAGCTCCTTCTGCCCATAGATGGCACAGCAGGCAGTCTGCAACAGGGAGTCAGAAGGCATCAAACTGAAGCCAGTACAGGGAGGACACAGAGCAGGGACACAGCCCAGCCTGGCAAGCTCATACTGAACTGCACAAACTACATAAGTGACAGAAAAAGAGGGAAAGGCGATGCAGGCCAAACAGGAAATTGTAGCTCTGCAAGGGAGTCTCTGACTGGCAGGGCCAAGGGCTCAGAGGTGGCTGGCAGCTGCTGCAGCTGCCACAGGCCAGCTGTGGGCTGAAGGTAAAGGAATTCTCCTTACCAGAGTCTGCAGGGCATCAAGCTTGGCACTTTGCAGGTCTGAGTCCATCTTCTCAATGAGCAGAGGCAGAAGGAACTGCAGAGAGAGGCACTTGGACTCAGCCCACCCTTTGCACCACGTTGTCCATTGCCCTGTAGGGCTGCAAGCTCAGCCTCTGCCAGGAGAGCAGAGGTAGAGGGATACCTCCAAGTCCCAGCCCCTTCCCAGGGTGTCAGTGCCTGCACCCTCCCCATGTCCAGCCCCAGAAGGAGACAAGGCTGCGCTATTGCAAGCTCTTAGTCCCAACTGTTCCCATCCCAGAGAGCCACAGCAGCAGCTGCCGCACTAGGAAATGCAGCCAGTGCTCAGGGAGCAGTGGGGTGCCCAAGAAGCCCCAAGGAGCTTTTTACCTCAGCAAATTGGGGTGTGGAGGCCAGTACAGCCCGAAGGCTCATGATCAGGTCTTCCCTCTGGATGCCATGTGGGTCATTAGGGGGCTGGAAAGGAAGCAGAGAGGTCAGGAAACTTCTCGACCCAGTCATCAGCTGAGGCTGCATCACCTTATCTCCAGCAAAGCAGGGGCAGTGCCAGTCACTGCAGCCAGCTTGGCACCAGCCTGTCGGCCTGGGTACCGCAGCTCACAGCCAATACTGCCCAGCCAAGATTCTTGCCCATCCTTTCCACCCATTCCCCTGCAGGGACACGGGCCCCTGAGAAAACATCAGGCTGTAGCAGAGGGCAGATTCACTCACTGGAGTAAAATCAATGGGGAAGTAACAGGATGTAACTTCAAACAGCTCCTCCACAAAGGGACCTGCAGGGAGAAGAGACTGAGTAAGCAGAGATGGTGGACTAAAGAGGCACAGCAGCTATACCCAGCATTCACCATAGGCAGGCTCTGCAGCTCCTGAAGTATGTCAGAGACCACCCCAGGCCTGGTCAGAACCAAGAGCCACTCAACAGCTCACTGAAAAGTGACATGTGTCCCAGTCAGCTCTGCACAGCTGGCACAGGCTCACCCAGGGCATAGTTCTTGGCAATGAGATCACGCACAATCTGGAAAGCCACCAGCAGATTGCGGGGATCCTTCTCCCCATCCATCACCTGGATGAAGCCGAAGGTGAAGTCAGCACCCAGGCCCTTCAGCTCTGAAGAAAGAAAGAGCATGAGCAGGTGCAGGATACCAAACCCCACCAACATAAAATTATAAAAGACCCCATAAGCATACAATCAGCCCAGTTTCTCCTGCCCTTCCAGTTCACCCTAGCCAGAGCCACAGAGCCCTCAGAGAAGGCAAAAGCAAACCCTTCTCCAAGCCTGGACAGCCCCAAAGTGGTACTGCCACCTGCCCCTCACCTTCCTCCCTGGTGCCCATGAAGTTGGTGATGATGCTGTAGACTGTGTGACGGTCCAGCTGCAGTAGGGACTGCAGGGAAGAGCAGAGCAATCAGAACACTGCTGCACAAGGCAGAGCACCACCACCCACCACTCCAGGGCAGCACATGCCCTTGAGAAGAGGGCAGGACCGCCAGTAGCCCAGCTGCTGCTTCCTGGCATGCAGATCCCATTTATCCCATGCAAAGTGTGCACATGCCTATGTAATGGCATGTGAGCATGACTGTCCATCACTGCATGAATGCACCACCACAATAATATCAGAGCCACACATGCTGCCCAAAGCCCTGCCAGCATAAACAAACTCAAATTGGAGGAGAAACTGGGGCCTGAAGGCACTTAAACACAGCCTGGAGAATAAAGCAAAGGAATAATTCCCCTGAGGCTGAGAGAAGAGAGGACAAGGGCCAAACAGGATGCTTGGCTGCTGTTTGCCTCTCACTCCGCAGTGAGCCATGCTGTCTCTAAGCTCTGCAGAAGCACTGCACTGCGTTGAAGGATGCGCTACACTGCACTGCTACTGAGTGTGCCCAGTCCTCAGGGCAGGCAGGCCATCCCCAGACACCCAGGGAGCAGGGATAGAAGGATGGGAAATCATATCGCTCACCTGCACGTGTACCTCCTGGAAGATGGCTTTGAGCACAGACACGGCTAACCCTGGGGACAGCACCTCACACATGCTCTGGGGACAGGAAAAGAAGAGCAGGAGCAGAAAACCATGACGGTAACCATGCAACAGAGATCCTGCCTCTGTATTGCAACTACGTGCAGGATCCTCTCTTACAGGGCGAGCTCACTACCCCACACACAGGTTAGGACAAGGTGCTTATTATTTCTGCTGCTCCCCAGGGTAGCTAGGGAATCCTTGCCCCAATAGCAGCACAGGGCAGGAGACCAAGAGAGTCTTCTCTCAGCTGCCCCCCTGCAAGGGGCACAGCAGGAGCATGGAGGAGACAGGGCAATGCCACAAGATGAGTGCTAACAGCCCAGCCAGGTCCTGGTCAGCCTGTATCCACGTGTTGCACCTCCCAGGCACCATCCTGGAACACATCCCAGCACTGGGCTGAGGGAGAGAGCTCACCAGTGCTCGCAGTCCCTGGAGCACCGAGGGGATCACAAGGTGATGATCTTGCAGCCGGTTCTCATAGAACAGGACTAGATGCAGCACTGTCAGAAAGAGACACCAACATGTGTAAGCCCCAGGAAATGCAGCTGCTGGGCTCCGGCCCCAGCTCTGCCAAAAGCAGCTGCCAGAATAAGAGTGAGCACATCCTGCACTGGTGAATGGGGCAAAGTGCCACTGTGGGCACACTCACCTGGTTCCAACACTTTCACCCTCCCCTTGAGAGCAACCCACATCTGACCGCAGTGGGGCAGCATTCGCCTCTGGCCTCTGCAGAGGTGCTGGAGCTACACCAGGTATTTGCCCTGGCCTGTCCCAACATGTAGGCACGGACACCATCAGCAACAGGACAGACATGGGCTCAGCGGAAGCTAGAGGATGTCATGGGGTGTGGCGCAGGGTTGGAGCAGCAGCTCCGGCTCCACAGCATGTTCCCGGCCCCTGAGTCACGGCCACGGGCGCCTGCACGCCCCGGCCCTTGGGAGCGGCAGCAGGAAGCAGACTGGAAGAGCCAGCTGGCAGCATCCTGTGCCCACAGCTGTGCAGAAATTCACCCCCCAGGAGGCAACCTGACACAGCGCTTGGGAAATGAACTGCGTGAGCAAGGACATGAAGGGAGATGGGGCTAGCTGGGGGTGTCATAGCAGCTACCTTTGCCCTCCCGGGAGCTGGTTCTGCTCACTTTCCTCCAGAGCTCTTGGTGACTTGGCTCTAAATCCAGTTTGATGCCCGTGCTCAGCTGCCCTGACTCTGCCAGGCATTCCCACTGCACCTCCCCATCTCAAGAGCACCCTGGGCTTCATACAGCCATCACATCTGACTCCAGCTACAACAGCAGAGTCTACCCTCTGTACAGCTGCTCTTGCCTGGCACCAGTCTCAGACTTACAGAGCACCAAGGGCTAAGCACATCCTACTTCCATCCTTCTCTTTCTCCACCTCTTATTAGCTGAGTCCCCCTGCCTTGGCAGCCTTCTGGCACAGGTTCAGCTACCCATCAGCAAGGCTCCCGCTGGCTTCCCCTACTGCCAGCTGGTTGCTATGGGGCACTTAACACAGCCAAACCCTCTTGCTCCCATTATCAGGCCACCTTCCGCTGTGCACCCCAATTCTCTACTCCACTCTCATCTTTACACTGATCTCTTCTCCTTCCCAGGCCCCAGGGTTCCTCCAGATTTAACTTGGGCAGGCCTCAGGACTGCAACATGACTGGCTTTGTGAACAATGGTTTTCCTTCATTCAGTTACCACCACCGAAGGATTTTGACATGCAGATGCATCCCCAAGGAGTTCCACATGGCGCTGAGCATGCCTGGGTGTGCAAGACCCATACAGTCGTACCTAGGGCTTTGGTGTCTGCAGTGACTGACCTGAATTGTGTGATTAGAGTAGCAAAAGGGCTGTAGTGTGAGGCCCTGTGCCCTCCTTGGTCTTTGACTAGAGAGACATGCACAAAGTTGTCACTGTGCTAAATCAATCCCTTTGAAACTGCAGGACAGCCACTTGAGCAGCACAGGCTTTGCCCCAACCTGCCAGCAGTGACTCCAGGGCTCAGAGCAGGCCTTACCTTCCTTCTCCTGGAGCAGGGAGTAACACTGGAGAAGGACTTGTGACAGCAGCTGCATGCCTCGGCCTCGCATCCGAGGATCCGTGTTCTCCAGGCAAAACCTAGCCCATGGGGAGAAAGCACAAGAGGTCTGCTCTGAGCAGGGACACTGGAGCAGGAAGCACATCCTGAGCAGACACATTATAAAAACAAAGAGGTGCTGCTTCTGGGCAGGGGGTGGTGGCCCAGTCCTGCCTGACCTGCCAGCAGGGTAGGAGCAGATTCCCCTGCCCCTGACTGTGCTGCACATATACACCCGGAGCCATGCAACAATAAATCCAAGCTTTCAAGTCAGACCAAAGAAATTGCTCTTGCACCACGCTCTGCACCTGAAATTCAGGCTCCCGAAATCACAAGGGTGAAAAAAGCGCAAAGCCTCTTACAATGAGGCAAATCCAGACCCCAGCTTGAGAGGAACAAGCCTCCCAAAGTCACAGGCCACCACAGGGCACAGAGAGAGGCAAAAAGCTGAGTGCCAGCCAACTCATGACACTGTGATGTGCAGCTGTGTGCTCAGCGACAGTCCCAGCTGAGAAGTGTCGCACAGCTCGCTGCTGCCACAACACCTTGATTCTGGGAGAGCTGCTCCAGCCCTGCTCTTTCCCAAATAGCTCCCAAGTCCTGGGAGGTAAAGCACTGCTCAGGCCCCATACTGTGAGCAGACATGCAGGCCTGCATACTGCAGTGTGTCTACCAGCACTGAAGCTAGCTCATCCAGGACTAGTATGCTTTTCCTTCTCACTGACCTTCCTTGGAAGGAATCTTCCCTTGCAAGGCCTTTATGCAATGCACAATGTGTAAAGGCTTTCCTTACCCCAGGGCTTCTACAAGCTGCAGCACGGTCCAGCTTCCATCTTTCAACCCTGAAGAAAAGAGGTAAAGAGAATGAACCAAAGAGACTCTCAGATCCTCGTTCAGGCACAGCGCTGGAGACCATTTCAGGAAGGTTCCTAGCAGCACCACAGCGGGAAAGGCTGTCCAGCACCTCACTGAGCACTTAACTGGTGCAGCTGCCTCCAGCCCTGCCTGCGAACACATGTGGGACCAAGAGCTGCCTCAGCTAGGTCAGAGCTGAGAGCCTCTACTCGCTCCACACAGCCTGGCTACATCCATCACCAACATGTGCAAACACCCTAACGTGAGCAAGCTGGGAGGAGACAGAGAGCAGCTACCCAGGTGCTTCCTGAGGGAGAACTGCCCAAGCAAACAGTCAAGGTGCCAGTGATCACCCAGCTTCCCACACTGGCTCCACCACCTCCATGCTACGCTGGGCAAGATCTGCACAAACTCCCTCCAACATGGAAGAACGGAAGAAAGGTGGCTCAGTGGTCAGAGGAAGACAAGGACTCTATTTCCAGCTCTAACTCAGACACCTCATCAGGTTGCCACTCTCCTCCTGCCTCAAGATTCAGCTCAACTGGGCGACGAGTCGCTCCTCAGGAGGCTTGGTAAGGACCTGCTGCATCCTTCAAGAGCCTTGGAAGAAGGGTCTCTATTCCTGCCATCCACCACCAAGGTTAACCAAGGTGTTATATTACACCTTCCCAGTATGCAGCTCTGTGTGTGCCCTGTGGTCAGACAATGGGGGTGGAAGGCACAGTACTGCCTTTAGGTTCAGATGCCTACTGCAGCTCAGGTGGCAAGCGACATTACTGGAAACAAGCAGCACCCCTTACTCTCTGCCTGGACAAAACAGCTGTCCTGCACAAAAACCAGCACTTTCCAGTCACTGAGATGCAGTGTCTTTGCCCAGGAGCACTTCTGGACACTCTGAATGGTCCTGTTCATTCCTCTGCCCTGCTGAAGTCTTGCCTACATGACTGACAAGCGTACCCATTCCCTCAGAAGCCTAAAGGTTTTATCTGGTGCTTTCCCAGGCCTTGTCTCAGCTGGCGTCTCCTGCTGTTGCAAGCATTTACTGGCTCTTCCTAAGCAGCTAATTCCAGCATTAAGTCATGCTGCTCATCAGAGAGCAGTCTCTAGGGATGGGAGAAGAGATTAGTGTTTTCTGACAGCAGGCAGCCATAACTCCAGAGACAGAGCTTTCAGTCCTGCTTGGCACAGCAGGGAGGGGGAGCCTGGACTGAGCAACAGAACAGATAAGGGGAGCAGTGGGGAAGAAGAGAAGCCCAGCAGGTTGCAGAGTCACCAGGCACTGCCTTGAGTGACAGCTGTAACCTGCAGGAAAAATCTCTTGCAGAGCAGTGCAACAGTAAGTGGGTGCTGTGCGCTGGCACAAGGCAGAGGGCTGCCAGAGGAGCTCATACAGCCCCCTTCACACTCAGCATCCTGACATTTGCAAGCTCATGAGAAGCCCTCGTGCCTCTGAACCACTGCAGAGCAGGTCCAAGACAAGCAGTGTCCCTGCAAGCCAAGCACTCTGCCTCTCTGTGTTTCAGAGACTGAATGCAGCATCTACACAGAGCTGCTGGTTTCCTAATCAACAGGAAAGAGATGAAGCGCAGTGATCAGACCACAATCAGCTACTGATGTTCCCTTTGGTTGGAGGCCCCTTCACCTCACATGAGGTGATCACACCAGCCCTGACATCAGGACCTGTGAGCACTGCCTCCCGCTCAGAGGCAGAGCCCCGCTGGCCACCGCTAAAGCGCCAGCACAGTGTAATTGGAACTGCTTCATCAGCACAGCAGTGAGCCTGTGAAACTTCTGTCTCCACATCTGGCAGCAGCAGCACGTCCCCAAGGTTAATTACACACCTTGAATCCCAGTGCTCCTTCATCAGGAGGAGCTGCCTTCCTGTTCTGGTGTTCCTGCAACCCCAGAGGCTAAACAGAAATAAGCCATTTACCCATTGCTGCATTATTACTCAAATCAATCTGCTCTCTTTCCCCACACGTCTGTCCCCATTTCACACAGTGTTCTTCTAGACATTAATCACTTCTGTATGCTTTCCATGCCTGTCTCCCCCACACCCTCAAAACATAGGGAGCGCGTGATGGATTTCTGCACCAGCACTATCTTCTTCTCATCTTATAACAAAACCGAGTTCAGCCTCCTCCTGCCACCCACTGACCGGTGCGGCCCAGCTGCCTGTGACAGCACCGAGCCCTTTCTTCCCCTTGCCAAGTCACACTCAATTTAGCACTCAGCAACACATGGGAGCAGCTCAGTGTATTTCTCCAAACAATTGCACAACAGCCATAAGGTTAGAAACAACCTTCCCTTTTGCTCAGGGCTACGTGATGCTATTTAATACTTCGTGATATGTGATTCTGTGCAGGGTCAGAGCGGCCGAAGGAGACTCGCTGACTCCTCACTTGTCAAGGTGGGTTTGTCACAAGTGCCAGCAGCTGATGAAAGCTGGGCTGGGAACAACAGGGGCAACTCTTCTCTGTGTCTCTGAAGACAAAATTTTCTCTGGGCACTCCTATAACATGACCACAGATGACAACAGCAGTTGTAAGGTTATCATTTCCCCATCTATTCCAAATATGTTGGAGTCTTTGTGCAACTCTTTTGCAAGATCCTGAATGTCACCGGGTTTAGTGAATTTCTCCAGATTTCCTTTGCATTTTCTTCAAATGGGCCACTGGGTTACCCAGTGTTCTGCCAGCTCATCTCCTCACCAAGCTACCATGGATCAGTTCACAATCCATCAGCCTTGGGAAATGTCTATAAGCTACCCCTTTCAGTAACATAACCTACATAGTCCTTCTCTGCTCTCTCAAGTCTTTTCCAAACACACTGAAGGTACTGCCCAGAAACACAAACACAGCACCTTATCCTTGGAAAGCCACATTCCTGAAGCTTCAAATTCCCTAACGCAACAAAATCACCAAACCACTATCCCAAAGCAGAAACACAAATTACCCAAGGAAACCAACTGCCTCAAGGTCTGCCAGGAAAGGAGAAGAAACCACAGTGGGGGCGGTCAGAGCTTGAGCCCCAGAAACATGGACCTGTGAAACCAGGGCATCAGTCGCCTCCCACAGCACCTCAGCAAGGACAGGAGCTCCCTTACCAGTGGTGCCTTCAGTGACACACACCCACCTCTCAGACAGCCATAGCCAGCGGCTTCCACTGTACTTTAAGCCCCTACTACTGGGCCTGCAGCCTTATGCTTCTCTCAGCTCATACATCCCACACCACCCCCCTCTCCCTGGCGCCCCAATTCCCTGTTTTAGGGAATTCCAGATCCTGACACCATCGTTTGACCCAACACCTTCAATCCCACCCCATGCTCCAGACCAGCCATCTAAAACCCTGACCCACCCCACAGACCCCATAACTCTGCCTTCAACTCCTCATCCTCGCCCCTACAGCTCTCACCCTGGCTATTGCCCCACAGTCCACATGCTCTCAATGCCCAGCTCACCGCTGCAGGCCCTACCCATTGCCCATGATCTGTCTCACAGCCGCACGCTCCATCCCACACCCACAGCAGGGCCCGTTGCACGCCCTAAGCCCTGCCCCACAGCCATGCGTGTGTCCAACCCCACGCCCGCGGACCCGCCCCGCCGCCCCTACGTCCGGCACCACCCCTGTACCTGCCGCCACCTCTGCTGCGCGGCCGTCCTGCTGCCCGGTCACGAAGTCCTGCACGGAGGCTGCGAGAGCCGTAACTCCTGCCTGGGCCTGAGCCTCGGCCTCGCCCCCGGCCGCCGCCATGACACCGCGCGCTTCAGGCACCGGCCACCGGAGCCCCCCGTGCGCATGCGCCAGGGCCTGGGTTGCGGGGCCGGGGCACACGCGGAAGGGCGAGTACGGCAAGCCGCAGGGGACAGAAGAGCGGGGCGGGAGCGGGAGCACGCCCGTGGGCGGTGCCGGCGCGGGCGGTCA
>JASSUY010030813.1:0-41592 GCA_032466535.1 Forpus xanthops | reverse complement strand
TTTATAGTTATGGCTTAGAATGTTTTGGTCTGACCAAGGACTTTCTGAGTCTCATGCTCTGCCAGGGAGGAGGGGAAATCGAGAGGAAGCAGAGACAGGGCACCTGACCCAAACTGACCAGAGGTATTCCATACCACAGCACGTCTTGCCCAGGATGTAAAAAATGGAGAGCAGATACCCAGAAGGGGGGGAGGTGCTCTGTGTGGTTGAGCTGAGTATCAGTGGTGAGCAGTTGTATTCTTTTCCCTTGTATTTGCCTTGTCATTATTATTATTGGTGGTAGCAGCAATGGTTTGTGTTATACCTTAGTTACTGAACTGGTCCTATCTCAACCTGTGGGAGTTGCATTCTTTCGATTCTCCTTCCCATCCCCCCGGGAGCAGGGAGAAGAAAGAGGGGGGAGTGAGTAAGCAAAACTGCATGGCTGGGGGGCTTAAACCACAACAGCTGGCAAGTGCTCCAGCCACACCACCCACATCGCAGAAGGCAAAGGCATGGGCTGGGAGAATGAAGAATCACCCTCTGCAAGAGGTCAACTTCAAGACCATCTAAGGAACCTGAAGGTGCACAAGTCCATGGGCCCTGATGAGATGCATCTGCAGGTCCTGAGGGAATTGGTGGATGAAACGGCTAAGCCACTATCCATCATGTTTGAGAAGTCATGGCAGTCCAATGAAATTCCCACTGACTGGAAAAGGGGAAACATAACCACCGTCTTTAAAAAGGGAAAAACTGAAGACCTGGGGAAAGACAGATGAGTCACTCTCACCTTGGTGCTTGGCAAGATCACGGAGCTCCTCCTGGAAACTGTGGCACATGGAATATAAGGAGGTAATTGGTAGTAGGCATCAAGGCTTCACTAAGGGCAAATCATGCCTGACAAGTTTGGTGGCCTTCTATGGTAGGGTTACAGCATTGGTGGATAAGAGAAGAGCAATAGACATCATCTACCTGTGGACCTGTTGGAGAGAGTTCAAAAAGGGCCATGAAGGAATTCAGAGGGCTGGAGTGTCTCTCCTGTGAAGACAGACTGAGAGAGATGGGGTGGTTCAGTCTGGAGAAGAGAAGCTCAGTGGAGACCTTAGAGCAGCTTCCAGTGCCTAAAGGTGGCCTACAGAAAAGAAGGATGGGGACTTTTTACGAGGGCATGTAGTGAGAGGACAAGGGGTAATGGGTTTAAACTGAAAAAGACTAGAGTTAGATTAGATATTGGGAAGAAATTCTTAATTGTGAACGTGGTGAGACACCAGAAGATATTATCCAGAGAAGCCATGGCTGCCCCATCCCTGACAATGTTCAAGGCCAGGTTGAACAGGGCTTTTTTCAACTTGGTCTGGTGGAAGGTGTCCCTGCTCATGTCAGGGGGATAGAACTAGATGATCTCTAAGGTCTTTTCCAGCCCAAACCATTCTATGGTTTTGTGTGTGACTTAATACAGTATGCAAAGGGCCTTGATCTTGCATCATTTTGATGATATAAGTGATAGAAACAGGAGCCTTCACTGGTGGTGGAGGCTCATTAAGAAGTGATGCAAGTAGCAATTGCTGCAAGTACACAGATATGTTAGTTTTCAATATAATACATCTTTAATCCAGATTATCACTAAAAGCTCTTAGACTTCCCTCAGGTTGTTAAGCAGTGTTGTTAAAAAACAACCAACCAAGCAAGCTCACCCACTAAATGTTCTTAGACCATGTTGCAGGAACTGCAAACATTAGAGACATCTTTAACATTACTTATCCATGTTTTCCCCAATTGGCTTCTGAAACTATCAATTAGTTATCTGCCTCTTTTAAACAGAGCACATGACAAGTTGACAAAATTATTACCTTGATCCAGAGAAGCTTTTCATAGGCTCTCTGGGTTAGCTAAATGGGATGAAGGGTGGAGATAGTCATTTAGCCACACCTATGGTGAGGTTTATAAAAGGAAGTTTTCTTGAGGAAAGCTCTTTTCTATCAGTCTATGAAAACTGGTAGTTTTATTTAATAGGAATCTTAAAGAATAAAATATCTTAAAGGCATTACTATGTCAAGGCCTCATCAAAGTTCCCATAGTGGAAGTGCATCTGCAAATGAGCCTTTGAAACAGCAAGGTAAGGTAAGTGATAGAGTCTGCTTTACTACTTTAGTTCTTTTTTATACATAATATTTCTGTGGTAGAGAGCTGAGTGTAATTTCAAAGGTCTGTATTTTCTCTGCCATGTAGAATTGTTTGTTTTGAATAGTTCTGTATTCCTGTAACACTAACTCAAGTGGATGAAAAAGCAGCCTTAATAAAAACCATCCCCAAACCTATTAGAGTTTGGAGAGGTTATGTGTCATAAGTGTGGTCAAGCTTTCAAGGCTAATGACTCTGAGGGCTAATTTGCACTACCTATCCACAGCACTAAGGTTAAAGTGGCTGTTGTAATTGTGCTGCTATTCCTAAGTCACACCAATATTAATTACTCAAGCATAAAAATAAAAGATATGCTATGCTCTGTTGCGCAATTTCTGTGATTTAGTCATGACTTCTTGATACACCCAGGAATCCTACCATAATTTTCTGGTATGTACAGTATCACTGTTCCCTTATACTTGCATATGGCCATTTTATAAGTTACTCTTCAGCAGAGGTCTTGTGGGTTACTGTGGATGTCCCTTGATGAGATTCTGTTATAAAAGTTTGTTTGTTGTTGAACACTGGTGTTCATATTGGAACAACAATTCTATAGACAAGTCTGTATCAGTTACAAGATGACTGAGTGAAACCTTTCATAATCATCAACCGAATCCAAAGGTTTCGTATCAGAAGGTGATTGTGGCAATGTAGGGTGTGTAGCATGGATGTGTCAAGAATGCTGGTCAGCGTAAAAAAATACCTATCTCATTGCACTGGTTACCTAGCTCTGAGCCTGTTGCTAGTGTGATGATAAAGCAGAATTATAGGGAATTGGAGAGAGGGGAAGCAACCTTGAAGACACTTTTAGGAGCTCCTTTCAGGCCTTGGGGAAAGAGAAGCCGCCTTTGAAAACTTAATAAGCAACCAGGAAAAAAGTGTCTTAAAAGTTATTTTTTTGCTCCAACTACTTCATCTGTACATAACAAGCGCAGAGTAATATATTTTCTCTTGTGAGCCTTCAATATAGAAAGCTAGTATTTTTGTTATTCATTCACTTGTATTTTAGCTACTCATTGCACCCAAAACATGGAAAGTGTTTGAGGATCACTGGTCTACTAGTTGTTCTCTAGACTATACTTGTATAACTACCACTTGCTGCAAAAATAACCAGAGTAATGGTTTCTACAAACAACACCAAGCTGGTGGTGTTGATACATTCTTTTTCAAGCTGTAAGCAAAACTGTAAATTAATGTAGCTGGCAAAAAGCTGAGTGATGGCCTTGTGGGCAAAAGTGTATGATGTATGCTGGAGAGACTGTCAGAGTATTTTGACTTAATCTGATTGGTAGACACGAGAAAATAAACACATCTTAGGTTTGACTAGACACATTTTCCACCTTGATAATGCTGTGGTTTTTCTTTGGGGGTTTTTGCTGTCAATATGAAGCTTGTGGGATGCTTAACTTCAGCAGCATGGTCATTTCTGGGTTTTGCTGTGTGCTTTTACTGATATGTAAGAAATTGTAGCTATGCTGGATTGGGGTGAGAGAAGCCTTGTTTGACAGCATAGCTGTCTCCTGCCAGGGAGTGCCCTTGGCTTTATCCACTGCCATTCTTCCGGGAGGTTGACATGCTGCAGCTAGATGGTTCATAGGTATTTTTAATTGTATTGCGTTTATTTTAAGTGCCTGATGTGAGCCAAACATTAAAATATATTTGTATTTTGTTTTGTTGTATTAGTACAGTAAATGGGAGAGATGGAGGAAGAGGGAAATACTGTCAATACTGGCAGAGAAACTTAGATGTCTTTTTTTTTCTGCTCTCGGGTACTTTTGGATGGGTTTTCTGAATCAGGGAGAAATCTTGAGCTTTTTCAAGTGGGTAATGTGGAGTTTGACATTGCCTCATAGTTTAACGTGTGTTTGTAAATTGAGTCACTCCTCTAAGCAGTGATTAAAGTGACTTCTGCCATTGTTTGACTTGAAAAGCAATATGTATGGAATAAAATACTTATCCAGTTTAATTCTGACAGTAACCTGCTAGTCAACACAAATGAGTCAAGGAACATTAACTGTCCCATGGCAAATTACTTATTATATTTGACAATTTCAGACAAATATTTAAAAGGCTACTTTCGAGTAGCCAAACAACAAGCCTTAGGGTGTCATCTTCCTCTCCTGATTTGATTTTTGGAGCCACGTATGTACTAAATGCAGAAAGTCCACAAGTTAACTTCTTGGTGACGAGATAAGTAATTAAGAGGCAGATGGCCAATGACAATCTCTTAGTAACTGATTTCTTTGAGGTGATTTATGAAGGCTGACACTGACAGCTGGGTTACTCCAATGTGGTATTCTGTTAGTCCTGTTGCACACCAATACTTCTGCTATCAGGAGATTCAAGCACAAAACTTCAGCTTATCTGTGTGGATGCTAAAATTAAGTCTTGCTCTGGATCCTCACATGGCAACACCAGTGTCTTCAGCGCTCAGCTAGGGGAGGGATGGAGGGCAGCTTTTAGGTTGAGCTGGGGTGGTGGTGGAGAAGGGGCTGGTGTAAGTGGCTTGAGATGGTCCAAGGGGAGGAGGTAAATTCCCCGGGAATGGGGACAGAAAAGTGGAAGGACAGAGGGCCTGTCACAACAGCAGCTTCTGAGTCTTGGCTCAGAATTTAAATCTGCTGGCCCTGTGCAGTCTTCTGTGTCTCTACTTCTTTCCATCATCTCTTCCACTACCACTGAGAAAGTGAGTTTTCTGACTCCTGCCTGATGACAGAAGCACATTTTTCTCTACTTTCCTGGTCAGCCTAAGTCAGTTTTACATGTGTCCCTGAGAAGACCCAAGCTGACATTGCTTAGCTGGGTTTCTTGTTGCTATATGAATTGGTACACCACTATGGATCCTCCTGTTCAGCTGTTGTTTATTTAGCTTGTGGAATCCTGAAATAGGAAGGTTTTTACAGATGGCAAAATCACTGCTGTTTCTTAAACATGACTAGATTTCTGTAAATACTTTTTTTCCTCAGGGCACTGCTGTCAGAAGAGTCGTTTGGCTTTTGTTGTCCTAGTTCAGGTCAAGTCAAATGAAGTTACTAAGTTTAAGCAATAAGTCTTTTAGGCTTGATTATTTTTTTCCTCAGTTTTTATTCACCTGACAGTCATGTATTTAGGCAACAATTTCCATCACAAGGAAGCCTAAAAATCAGCTGTTTTGTGCAAACTGGAAAGGGAGCTGCAAAGGATGCAGTAGACAGTGAAAACTGAGATACAAATCGTAAAATGAGAAACACAACTGCCAGTCAGATGTCGTTTGGCCAGAGGCAGCATTTTTGAGGTGTGTTTGTAAGATGCTTGAAGGCCACAACAGGTAAAGGATGTGATTAGTATCCCGTGTAAGACTTTAGGGTAATGTACCATCTCTGTTGCAGCAATAATCTCTCGTTGAGATGCAGGCAGTACAGGCAACATGTGATCATGATAGAAAACCAGATAGAGAAATCCTGTAATGGGCTTGTCAAATGACAGGAATCTTATTATGTGGCTGTGGAGCAGATCAACAAGAAACATTTGTGTGACCAATGGTAGTGATGTCTCTTGTCTTCCTTTGAAAGGAACGTGTAGCTACTGGTACAGTTCTGTCCATTAAAACAATGTGACACAGAGGAGCTGATGCTGCTTTGTTACAGCATTCACTGTATGCTACTGCAAGAAATGCAAAGTGCTGCCTTCCATCCTTGACTGAGAAGGTCTTATTCCAGATTTTATTTAATTCAGTGATACACAGCAGGACATAAATAAAATGTGTATGTTATGCCCAAAAGCATCCATTTAAATCCACAAAGTTTGCTGGTACAGGGTATAGTGTCTCTGAGTTATTTCCTGCATATACCTTGCTGTGCAGTATGACATTTATGTATTTTCATGATGACCTGCTTATGTTTGATAACTCATTTCTAAAACTTGGCATTGCAGGAATCGGTTTGCTCAGAGCTACACCTGGGGTAAAACTGAATGGTATTTCTGCCCTTCTAGCACTAACAGCACAGGCTGGCCCTCAAAGGTGGAGCTGAGCCTGCTTGGAAGTGTTTGTGGAGCGGGTATCCGTCTGTGAGCTTGTGGAGTGCTGCAGAGGAGCCTGGAGCTTTCCTGACCTTTATGGGGGAACCACCCACCCTTTTATGTGAGAGTGAGAGCGAGGTGTTAGAGGCTTCCAGCCCACAAAGCCGATTTTATTAGAACATAAAAACACATGAGAGAGGAAAAAGTGCTTACCAGCAGGAGAGAAATCTCATAGGCGACATTAAAGGTCTGTAATAATATATACCTTCCATGCCTGGTATGTCCTGTGCGGTAGGGTCCTCCCCTCCTATCTTGTCTAATTCTCTAATTTTTTGGCTTCTGAAGTTGAAGACATACCTCGCTGTCCCCAGGAGAGTTCATTTTCACTTCTTGCTGGGCTTGCCTTTTGGTTCTAGTCTCTGACACAAGCCCAGTACTTTGCACAGACATCTCCTGTTGTCCACATGTGTCATGATGACCCCAGAGGGTTTTCACTCACAGGTCTTGCCCATAGTGTGCACCCACAGCTAAGCCCCACAACAGTCAAATAGCTCTGTGTGCATGTGTAAACATAAAAACTGAGTTAGATTCTCTCACTGTGCTATTGGATGCCTGTCAAGCAGAGACAGGCCCACCTCTTCAGGATGTGGACTGCCAAAATATGTGGTTTCATTCCAAATTAACAAATTGACTATAAAAGCAGCAGCAACTTGTGTTCCTGAATTTATTGAGTTCTTCATGTCAGAAAACTCTTATGCTGGTTTGCATGTCCAGTTTTTTTGTGTGGAATAGTCAGGGAAAGAGCAGGGCACTTCAAATGAGAAAAGGTCATAAACATTTTTATTCACAGAAGTACTCCTGCTTTCTTTAAGAAATTATGCACTTCCCAATGTAATATTGGGTCACTTGGTTAAAGCTGAGACAGCTTTGGCTGTATTGTTCTTTGCACATCTTGTTTGTCAAAATATATTAATCATTCTCGTATTCTGGAAATTAAACTTCAACATCAATTTGTCATCACAAGAGTGCAGGAAAGCTGAACCCTGGCAGTCTTCTCTGGGATACAGCAATTCCTCAAAGCCAATAACATTGAGGGAGAAAAGAATAATGCTGAAATAAAATGATATTATTGTGCTCTCAAACAGGCAAAAGGCATTTAGTTTGATAAGGTGCCAAAGAGAGTGCTGCAAAGACTTCCAGCTGTCTTGTGTACGCTAAGTAAATATTCGGGTGAATTGCTGTCCCTGTGAGTGCTTCACCAGAAGTGACCTTGCCTGATCTGGTTAATCCAAGCTCAAGTGCAGCCTGTTGAAATCTCCTGATAATAACATTGACCAAGACTGCATTTTTCTGAGCATCCTGCCTGATGGCGGCAGAACTGTGTTTGCAGAAGCGTAGCAGGGCTCTCCTCTCTGCTGCCTCCCAGCTTGCTGTGAGAGATGCTGCCCTGCTCTGTTGACTCATGTGGAAGGTGTGGCATGTTTTGACCAGGAGTGGAAGGGCGTAAGAGTTGCAGAAGAGTGCAGTGGAGTTTGAGACAGGCCCTGCAGGGAAATGAATCTTATGGGAAAGCGTAGGTTGAATCTTGCATTTTTGCTATGCGAGTTAACAAGCAAGCTGACTACCAAAAACAGAGGGAAATTGGACTTATACCACAAGCTCTCATAAACTGCTCATCAGCTTGAGCTGATGCTGGATGCTTCAACTGTGGATGCTGTCTGGCTGCTAATTTGTCCCACAAGTTACTACCTTGCTTCACTTTAGGCATGTTCAGTTCAGTAATGTGTTGTTACAGGGGCTTCCAATAGCTGACTAATCTGGCTGAAAAAGAGAAGGGCTTTGCTAAAAGAGCTCAAGCTTGGGGATCCTACAATGCACGTTCACATTTTGCACATGTATTGTATATCTAGCACTGCTTATTAAAGCAGTTGTGCATGAAAATATCTGATAGCTGCCATCTTTAGAGCCCTGGATGCAGAGAGAGTGAGCTTATGCAAGGTGGGTGTGCCAAGCACTCTTTCAGGCTCAGATGAAGGATGCTCTGGGCACTCCAAAGAGCACCTACTTAGGAGGCTGCTGCTACAGAAAGTGCCACAGTTTTGAAAAAAAGCTTATCTTAACAGAGTAGATGTCATATGCCTGAGAAGAAACAGTAAGACTTATTCTTCTGCACAGAGTTTGCTGTACTGACTGGTTTATGAAAGAGAGAAAGCAACATAAAAAGTTCAAACATCAAAACTGCCGGTTTCCCCTCACTATCTAAGATAAAAGGTTTTTCCTTCTGAATGTGAAAAACTGGCCAGCACAGAAGTTCAGCCTACAAGGGGAATAGTGTACATGTAAATGGCAAATCAGTCCGAAGTATCAGTTTTCTCCAGTTAAGCGGTAACTTTTCTTGCTTAGTTTGGACAGCAAACAGAAAACATGGTGTCTGGGAAAGGCAGTGAGAGAAGTATCTACAATTAAATTGTGTATACCACTGAAAACAGTTGAATGCTCCTTCAAATCAATGCTTAGAGACACTGCGCTGAAGGAAGGCTTTCCACAGCAGAATGTGGTGGAAGCTTAAATTCAATCTGATAATGTAGAGTAACTTGGAAACTTCCCAATTAGCTTTATTTTTTTAATGAGTTAGTGGACTTGTCCACTGTGTTCTGTGACTCTGGTCCACAGAACAACATACAGAAACAGTAAGTCCTGTAAACTTTGCAGCCTCTGGGAGGAAATACTGTAGCTCAAAAATGCAGCCCAGACAGAAACTTCTGATTTGGTAGACTTCAAATACAAACTGTCCTTTCAGAACAAAGCAATGTTAGCTTGAGGGGTTGCAATTTGACAGCCAACCTTTTGAACCCTCTCCCATATGACTTGCTTTGATTGTGTAGTACCATGGAGTACCCAGATGAGATAACAAACTGTCACTCTTATCTCACAGACTGAAGTATTTTCCTTCAAGTTGACATTCACAAGCTGTGATCAGGCAGCAATGCTGTTGTAACTATAGGAGTAATAGGCATTTATGCAACTTTCAAATACAGTTGTCCTCTGAAGAATCCATCAGTGACACTGTTTCCCTTAATATAGAGACCTATTTCTAGTTTCCAGCTCTATAAACACTCAAGATCCAAAAAGCTCCTTTGTCAAATATACAAGTTTTGCAATTTTAACTCTAATTACTTGTGTGGGGTTATTACCACAATGCAAGTGTCCTCAGTGCATTTTAGCTTTCCCATTTTGCAAGCAGGACGCAAAGTTGCCTCCAATTTCTCGTAGACCTTCTCATCCTTACTGCAAAAGTAGGTAAATATTATACTTGTCAATGAAGTTCTTCTCCTAGTGATCAGAGCTACTGTCACCTGGGTAGGATAAGGAAACCAGCACTCACTGTTTCGAAACATTAATAAACACCAAATAGCATTTCTCTGCCTACTCCCCTAAGGGATCAAGTCCTATCAACATACTCAGATCATGTTACCTGTACCAAACACAGCAGTCATTGACTGCTTTCAGTCAAAATGCGTGCCGAAGAGTGTGAAGTCATGGTACGCCATTCCTCCACCTTGTAGATGAGGATACTTAAAGGACTGACTCAAAACATGGGATACTAAATGGGATCTGTCTCTCAGCTTGGAGAAGACTTAAAGCATGCTCCTCCAGAGAGTTTCATGACCACCTGGCTGTGATTGTCCACTTTTCTCCACTGATTAAATAACGTAAAAGATAAACATAGTTCTGTCAGCAGAGATTAGTACTCAGGGATGATTGTCACACTGTGGATCTATGGAAAAGGGGTTCTTACATGTCACCTAGGAAAACTGGATGGTTGGGATTGATTAATTGAAAATGAAGGAGGAAGACACTCAAGCTTTTTTGCCTTTCTGTTTATGACCTGGAGCATGTGGTGATCTGTGCAGGACAAATGAGGTGATGCTACACCCTTCAATGTATCTTCAGTCATGTGAGCAACTTATCTAATCAGATGTTCACACATATAGTTTGTGGACATTTCCACAAACTATAGCTTTACAGCCTTCACAGGTTTGTGTATCTGTAACTGCAAGTAATCCATTCTGCCCTCAAGAGAGGAGTACAAGAACTCTATATGCTTACCAGTACTGTAAAGGGCAAAATTTGGGGGTTTTGTATGTTAGGATATTGTGTACTATAAATATATTTATATATTTATACAATTACATTCTTATGAGCTGAAATAAAATTTAAGACACAAGCCTTCAGCTGTTTTTACTATTGCTGCAGATATTGGAATCTATCTTTACATCCTTGAAGAGAAAGTCATGCCAAAGTGCTAAAACAGCTGAGATGGCAGTCCAATAACCTAACATCTCTTTCATGGGTAAGGCAATCAGGCAATAAGCAACCTGCAGTGATGATACTTTGGAATGGAATTATTGGATGAAAGAGATCATCTTGTCCAATTCCTGTTCAAAGCCATCCCAAACAGATCAGGTTGGTAGGGAACTTGTTGAGCTCTGAGTATCTCAAAGACATTCAGACTTTCCAGCTTCACTGGACCCAATGTTGAACCACCCTTGTGATGAAAACACTTTTCCTAACCTGTAATCAGGATTTATCCTGTTGAAACTTGCCTATTGCCTCTTACAATGTCAATGTGTGCCTTTGAGAAGATCCTGGCTGCATCTTCTACACCCTCCCCCTAGGTAGCTGTGGGCTGCAGTGATACGTCCCCCCACAACCTAACCCTTCAGGCTGGACAAGCCAAACTCAGCCTCTCCTGCATCATGTGCTCCAGCTCCTTAACTATCTTGGTATAGTAAAATGGACTCCAGCATATTTATCAGTGACTTGTGGCTCCTCAGTACATGTGTACTTCACTTTCGCAAGCCCTGAATACAGGGGGATAATTACTGCCCTAAATCTGCACACCCAGACCAGCGTAGGGTTCTCCTTCTCTCCCACAAGGACATACAGCTGAGTGTTTCCATTTGTTGTCCGCCAAGACTCTTATGTCTTTTTTTCCTCAGAAGTTGGTCACTAGCTAACCAGCACCCAGCAAGGTTATTCCCTCCCAGGGGCGAGAATTTGCATCCTTGCTTTCCAGGCCTGTCCTTGCCTCTTTCCTAATTGGAAATAAGCATATGTAGTGAACATTGCAGTGTTTTAGAGAGTATTTTTACTCTATAAAGACAGCTACTGAATTCTCCAACTTAAAGACCACCGGTTCATAATCTGGACAACTTCCAGGTATGGTCATGTGCTTGTAGTAGAGCAGTATGTTAGAACAAAGGGTTGGCAGGAGCATTTATACCCCTCTGTGTGGCCACCTAATTGATTTTTGCTGAATATTCTCCTGTGTGCTTAATTTTCTCCACTCACTGTAAAGAGAGATCCAAAACTAATCTCACAGTAGAGAGGGCTTCAGCCCATATAATTTCAGGCACCCTAAATGAGCTGCCTGCATTTCTCTCAGGCCTATCTAGAAGTGTATGGATTACATTGAAGGATGCCATTTAAACAGACGTTACACCTTGACTTAAAGCTCTTAAACCAACTTGTTCTTCTAAGCATTTTCCTGGTTTCAAAGCTGGTACGTTTTGTATCCCTGAAGCAGTTCTGAGAGTCTTGCAGTTTGCTGCAGCTGCCTGGATAACACTTCTATGGAAGTGTGGTTTATCTTTGGGCTCTTCCTACCATGCTTGCTCAGCAGGCTGGTTTTCAAAGAATTCAATGTATTATTATGCCATTGGGATTTTTATGCTAAACTTGGGTCAAAACACAGTCACAGGTTTGGGGGGTTTGAACTCTGGATATATACTTTAATGCTTTTTCCTTGGGTTTGAACTCTGGATATATACTTTGATGCTTTTTTCTTGAACTTTCTTTTTTACTGTAAGTTGCTAGTTAGCCTATAAGGATGCAGCTACAAATGAAGCCTGAAGGTGGGAACGGGAAGTGATAAACATACTGAAAACTGGTGGTGGGTTGACCTAGACTGAAGCAATTGCTGCCAGCTGTCATCCACATCTCTTAGTCCTTCTATATGGAACAGGGAAAAGATGATATGTATTCTGCCGTAGCTGTGTACCCACTAGTCTCCAGATCATACCTGGTACCCACTGGCACTTGTCTCTAGCCCATATCTGAGGAGTTCATTTCTGCTTTAAAAGCTTAATATTCCAGCCCACCCAGTGGGGCTTTTCTCTGTACTTGTTTCTGGTCAGCAATACCAGCCAGTGAGATCCTGCTCTCCCAGTTGCGCCAACCCACATGTCAATAGGGCCATGCTGTGTACTGAAACAGGGAGTTGTCCCAGATGTATTTTTATTTTTTTAATCTGGAAGAAAGAAAGAAAACAAGGAACTTTGAAATTAAATACCTTTCTGCATCTGCTTCAGGGAGGATTGGATTCAGAGCTGATCCAGCAAAACAAAGAAGAGCTCAGAGATATAAATAAGGAGTAAGCGGTTAAGACTGGAATGCCTTAAAGCAATATTATTGCCAAATTCTTCATAATGTGAAACCTTAGTCAGTGCTGGCTTTTCCTGCCTCACTGTAAAACATGCATCACCACAGCCTAACTTTGTTTATTAAAAAGGAAGTATTAAAAATAAACATGTCAAGTGATTCTAGTGTATGAAATAAAGCAGAAACCTGATCGAGTCTAATTACTCTTAAACCAAGTACATTATAAGATAGTGTAATACCTACCAGAAATAAAAATGCATAATACATTAGTACACACAGAATTGCATCAGTAGTAAACTGCAGTCCTGTGTGCAAACCAGAGAGAGCTGCTGAGCAGAACTGGTGATTGTGTTGGGTGCAGAAGCCAACATAGGCACTGGCTGAGCAAGTAGAACACATGTTTAGTGTGATAGAAATTGAAATGCAGACATCAATGACTCTGAAGCAAACTTTAAAGAAAACAATGCCTCCAATAATTGAAGGAAAATTATCTCTTTTTGGTTGAAATAGGGCTAAGTAACGTGATAGCCTGCTGCTAAACATGAAGAATGATAAATACACGTTCTCATCTGTTTGTCCTATTAGGTCTGCCACCTTATGCTTGATATACTGGTTTGGCATTGCTTGTTATGCCGAAAAATAAAGTTTGCCAGATCTGTGTCAATAGTTAAAATCATATAAACAGAGATTTACTATTCCCTTTTCAAGCTGGAAGATAATTACTGCATCTCAAAATTACTGGTCAGGAAAGCAGGGAAGGTATTTGTTATTAGGAGGAGGGCAGATAGGCTACTGAAGAAAGGTTTTAAGAGTCACACTGCAAGTTGGCTGGAGCTTTGAACCCCACATTGTGCCCAAGGCACTTGGATCTTGGAAACTCCAATTTACAAATGGCAGAGGAGGGAGAAGAAAGGACAACAGCATTTGGTTACTGCTTTATAGGAAGAAAAATCTAGTTGCTTACCAAGTGGCATAGAAGTCATCTTGAGAAAGGATGCATGTTCTTTCCTACTAAGTAGGCCATGCTTGGATTTACTTTATATGTAAATGACCAAAAAAAGATTGGTTGCTTTGTAAATGAGAGGGAGGGAACAGTTTTATAAAGAAGTCTCTAAGACTTTTTCCATGCCAACAGATGACTTGAAATCAGAGCACTGGCAGAGAAGGAGAACTTGGACAAAGCTGTGTTGGAAATGGCAAGAGCAAAACAGGTGGGGAACTTTTGTGCGCTCTATATCAGCATATTGCATCTTCTGGCACTGCTTCCTTGTGAAGCACTCCAGGTCAGACTAGGTTTCTCGTGGTTTGGAGCTGGAGGTAGTGCTAAACTCAGCTGTTACTTGAGTTTTTTGCTTTGAGTTTTGTCTCTCTGCCTTTCGCATTCTACTGCAGAGCATAGTCCTGAGTAGGTGCAGAGGACTTACCATAGAACAGTGAGACAGCATAGGGCTGGGCTGTCAGCAGTAAGTTGAGAAATCTGCTAAACTCTGCCAAGCTTATGGAGGTTTTTGATTTGGCTTTAGTGATTCATGCCCAGCTCATAAAAACAGCAGTTCTTTCCTTTGAGGCTGGAAGCCTTAAAATTAACCTTTCAGTTCACCTTTTCAACAGGGAAGCATCATGTCAATCGTGATATATACTGTTTTCTGATTTACACTGGGTTTGTCCATTTCTGCAGTTTGTCAAGCTATTCTCCACTCAGTAAATACTTGGATAGCGGCCACAAGGGGGTTGCTGAAATTCTTTGAGTTGCTAAAAATAAGCAAGTTTTAAAGCTGTTGTCTGTAACTACTGAGGATATTTGAGGAACTAATAGGTGTCTGTCAGCCTATATTACAAATAATTTTAATGTAACATCAGATTCTCAGTCCTCAGTAAGGGGGAGGGAGGCAGATAGGAAAAAAGGTCTTTTCAGTGTGGAGGAAAGCATCCTGAGACAGAGTAGCAGAAGGCAGCTCTGTGCCCATATGGGAAATACAGTTTCTGGAGACAAAGCTTTAAAAATATATCATCAAATGTACTAAAGGCATTTGATTTAAATCATGTTAATAATATTCTATCCTAACTTTTCCTCCTTGATCCTTCAAGCTAGCAACTGTAGTTACTGCTTTTCATAGTATGACTGTATGTAGTGCTTCTAGATGCTGTTGTACCTTGTTTTCTGCGGATAGCTCCTGCTATACTGTCTTTTTTTCACTTGGTTGCTTTCAGCTTGTTTTCTCACATCCCTTTTGCCCGATCCTTGTTTCGGTTGTGGGAGTGGTTTTTTTTTATTCACTAGTATTCATTCAAAATGGAATTAATAGTTTTACAGCATCTCAAGGGATGTTGTCACAGAAGCTCCTCTGTGTCAGTTTCTATGAGTGAATTCAACAGGTAATTAAGTTTGTGGATGTAGCTACCAGAAAATAAGTTCACAGGGAAGGAAAGAATGCTCAGAGAGGGAGTAGATGAAAACCTCCTGAGGCCAGATATGCCCTGAAGAACACTAGTCCTGTTGAATCCACTGAACATCCTGAGAACCCATAAAATGAACAGCAAGAGTCTGCCAAACCTGTCCAAGACCTCCACCAGCACACACTAGCATCAACAGCAAGTTGTGTTACTCAACTGCATCTGAGAAAGTGGCAAACAGGCTACAGGGCTCTATATACACTGATGAAGCAAAGAACCCCCTGAGGGACATTCTGATTGCCTGCCTAAAGGCCAATGGTCACCAGTCCGACCCGCTGGCTGGGCTTGGCCTCCTGGCTATCACTGCAGCAGGGTAACATGAGGGGTTATGGGACTGGGAGAACTGGATACACTCTGTGAATACTCATTGGCTATTAATAAAACCTGCTCAATTCTGTTTATAGCTTAACCAAAACATTCAAATAAACATTGGTTTGATTCCACCAGTGGAACTCCACCATCAGGAAAACAGATAGTGTAATACAGGGAAATTGCACCTATGCCTGACTTTAAAACATTACTCAGATTGTAGTTTCTGTCCTGAAAAAATGTATAATCCCATTTTCTTATCTGTTTCATTACATGGGATTTTATGGGATTCCTCTTTCAATTGTTCTTAAAGACATATGTTTCTTTTCCTGTGTTGTGAGGTCTTTTCCATTTTCCTGATTCTCTAGACCTTCATCCTCTTGTTTTTTACCCCTTGACTTTTTTCCTATGTCTACCAGTGTGGAACAAGAAATTTCTTCAGATATTTTGATAGGTGACTCTTGAGGAGATGGGCAACTGTTTTACAGTCAGTGCAGCTTCCTTATATTGGGCAGTTTTTAGGAACTGAGTTGTGCTTGCTGGTTTATATAGAGCAGTGATGTGATGCCAGCTGAGAGCTGTGTCTGGCCTGGAAAGTAGTGGGAGGAAACGTGGCATCCTTTCCTCTTGGTTGTTTTCATTGCACACCTTTATCCTTCCACCCTTCCAATGAAGACTCCAGCTCCTCATCGTTACCTTTTTCACACCCACTGACTAGGACCTCTACTGCATTCCTTTGTCCACCTAAATTAAATTCCACCCTAATGAGCCCATATTTCCTACCACTCCCTTGCCTGAGTGCTGCTCCGGCATCTCAAGCCAGAAGTACAGGTCGAGGTGTTGGCATGGCTTACAGAGCAGGTGGAGACGTGGCAGCCCTGCTGCACACAACAGCAAGTGCCAATTATCTCATCCGGCCATAATCATTGCACTGTAGCTCAGGTAAGTACCTGTATGCAGGCACAAAGTCAGGAGCTGTTGTTGAGGTGTACCTCTTTGGCTTGAGCTGTGCAAGTATCATCAGTTTCCAAGCTTTAGGAACCTCTGCTATGGAGGCCTCTTTTTTTTTTTTTTTCCTGTAAGACTATATGAATGAAGTTCAGTATAGTGCTGTTACTCAAATCCCTCTCAAACTGAAATCTAACATATTGAAAGCAATTAAATACTTATCCCTGCCTTCAATATGCTGTAAATACCACTCTCTTCAGAAAGTATAGTGTGGAAAATATTCCATGAGCAGATTAAGCCTCACATTTTTCTGAGGGAATTACCGTATCTCTACACACCTGTTGCCTGTTAGAAGTAATGTCTCATCAGAAGCTGTTGACCAGAACTTCTAACCACTGTCTTAAGAGCATCCCAACCTTACAAGTTACTGGAGTAGTACTGTTACTTCCCAGCTTAGTTCAGAGGGGTCTACTTGAGCAAAAGCCAACATAATGTGATGGATTTGCTGTTCCTTTGCCAGTGGATGCGTGAGGTTTGTCAGCTGTCCTGGGATGACTTTCCACATTAAACAAATGGAGGGAGGGAAAAAAAAAAAAAAAAAAGGAAAGGAAAGATTAAGAGGCTTGGAGATTCAAAGAAATAAAACAATAACATGTTTAATGGCTAATTCCCAGTCTGGTTTGGCTTTAAGGTAGTTTCAGCCTTCCAGTCTGTAGCAGCCTTCCTAAATTCCCTGCCAGGATGAGTCACAGCTCCTGGAGCTGGGATCCAGTCCTTTAGACAAGCCATCTTTAAAGGTCTGTTTACTTTTCCCTGATGATAATGTATTGGAGTGAGAATTGCTTGAAGTTTTCCTCCTCTTAAAACAGGGCTTCTGTTGAATATAAATTCACCTGTGAGAGCTTCTCACATCCCTCAGTCCTGATACAATCTGAGTATCCCTGGGATCCCATTTGGTGTAGTTTCATGCTGTTGTGCAGATAGATGTCTTGAGAATACCCCTCCCTGCTGGGCTGTCTCAACAAGTTGGCTAGCAACGCACAACAAGCAATAACCAGAGCCCTGGTCTGATGGTAAACTATTATTTACCTGGTAGGAATGAGATTTTCTGCTGACTGAGAAGGCGAATTAAGAAACTTAGCTGTGTAACCCTAGTATGTAATTCATGGCACAAATTGAAACCCATGTATGGTTGCTCTTGCTTATGTTTCTGTAGCCTGTAATATAGCACTTGAGAGACTGGATGTGAGGACAAATCTAGCAATTGTAGGAGATTGCATTTAGGAACCCAGAAGGGAGTGGACCTTAATGTGGCTGCTACAAGTGGGCAGCATCATGACTTTGTTGCTAAGTGAGGCACTTCAAAGGATTGCCAGTGTATTTTTGTGTTGTATTGGCAAAGACACGGGCTTTCCTGGGTATCAGTTCATCTGTTTCTCAATGGTAGATTTTTTTCCTCTGAGAAGCTGTTCAGGCAAGTGCTGCAAGGCCCCAGTTGCATGACACGATGGTCATAACTGAATGCCTGTGCTCAGAAGAAGCCTGGTCAGATGAAGAAACAGCAATGTGCCTGGCAATTATGAATAAACTCTGAATGTAGCACTACATAAGGGAGCTCATAAATTTGCTACTATATCAGAGGGACATCTTATTGTTGTGCAGATGTTAGACACTGAACCATTGTGAACACAGCTGAATTAGGGTATTGTAAAGAAGGACTTCTCTTGTTTTATTTTTAGCATACAGCTATTGCATCACTGCCCAGCTGATATAGACAAAGACCATTCAGTGAGTCTTTTCTTCCTGTTTGCTTGTTGAACTAAAGGTTTTCATGTTTTCTTTCCAGTACCAAATTGCTGCAAGAAATAGTTCAAGCCGGCAACCGGGGAAAATGTTTGGATGCTCAAAGTAAGTATGTTCATGTATTTCTATGTTTGTCACAGTGCTAGTGACTGAGAAAGTACCCTATAATTTGCGTTTGATGTCTGGAAGGCAGTAGCTATATACATTTGGTATCAATAAGAAGCGATGTCCCTTTGCAATAACCTTGACTGGATAATTAACATAAAAGTCATCAGGAATTATTCCTGAAACAAATCATGAAAGCTGAACTGGGTGCAACAGACTTTTTGGAAATAATTTGGAGTTTTGAGTGGAATAAGAAGAAAATGCTGGCAGAAAGGAATGGAAAAAAAAAAGCCGAACAGGTAGAAGACACACTAAAGTTGAATGATGAATCTAACATCACTTCTATTTTGACCTTTGAGAGATTCTATTCTTGCTGTTTTGTTAAATGTTGGCTCTTCTGCACATTATTAGTGCTGCCTTCATAATGTTAAGAGGTGAAAGAGCAAACTACATGAAATACAACTGTAGAGATTTAGTAATTAAAGTCAGATAGAATTTGTAAAGTGCCATCCCTTTTTTAATCCTGAACTACGGGCATTGAAATAGCACCCCACCAGAGCTGGATGTCAAACTACCCAGCCTCCAGCTTGGTATCTGTGAAATCTGCTCAGGAAATGAGCCACCTGCGAGTGGGGAGATCAGTGCTACCAGGAGAAGGGAGGCCCACAAGGTGGCAATGTTTAGAAAGCCTTCGCCAAGGATGCGCTGGAGCAGCCCTGTGCTTCCTGCAGCTGCTATCCCTTGCTGCCCTTGGATCATTGCTGCTACATCCCCGCTATTAAACAAGAAATCTTCAGTTGCCAAAATAGAGCATAAGATTCCTAGTAATAAACCTCCTATTTGAACATATTCACTATGGACAGTGCTTGCCATTACTGTGTTGGGTACTGTATGTGTGCCTCTTGTGTTGGCAAGGGACATGCTGCAGCATCAGTGGTTTGCAGTACAGTGTGGGGTGCTTTTATCCATAGCTAGTGCTGAAAACTACGTGTAGTGCTTTAAATATGTGTAGCACTGAAATGATGCAAGGGCTGTGTGATGAAGAACTTCTGTTTTTAAACATGCCATGGCATTTCTGCTAATACTTGAAAATCTGTTACAATGTCTAAATGCTAACTTTGGATGTAGGAGCATCTGGGCTTGCTGCGTTATTTTGTAGTTAGAAGTAAAAAGGGTTGTCTGTGCTATTTTAAAGGCTTGTTTCACAGTGAAACTTAGGGGTTTGCTCCAAGTTATTTAATGCCCTGAGGGAAAAAAAAGGGGGGGAGAGAGGAGGAAACCCACCTAAATATGTTTGCAGAAAGATTTCTTTAGACATGCGATAGGCATGAGAAATTATTCAGGGTAGGTTCCATGGGAATACAAGAATTACGTGTGTTCATTGGCACAGACAGAGGTAAGAAGAGACTGACGCTGGGAGGGGGAGAGATAAACAAGGAGACAGAGTTCAGGCTCATCAGGTTGCAAGAGATGAGTTTCTTTCACAGCAGTTAGAAGATATGCAGGGATCAAGTGTACCTGGAGATTCTCAGAACAACAGTCTATAATTTAGAGCTGAAAAAAGCTTGTATGCCTCAAGGATGAAGCAACAGCTCTAGAATACAGGAGGCATCTAAGTGCAAGAACTAGGAAAATGGAAGGTCCTCCCTCTCTGGACATACTCTTACCTATGAAGGTGCTGCAGATGAAAATGCAGCAGGACAATGCCCTGTGCTGAGCCACTGTGGGTTTCAACTATTGCTTTCTACTCTTGCACAAAGTAGTTGTCACTGCTTGAAGTCACACTTTGTCACTGTGGTTGTACTGGCATTGTCATGAGTACTTTGAAACAACAGGAAATCTAAAGAAAACTGTGAGCATTGAGATAGTGCACAGCCACAAAATGGACATTTACAAAAGCAGACTGCATCCTACCTGTCTAATAGAAACTTATCTGACATGTGCAGATTTCCTGCACCGAGTAACCCTCTCTGTGAGGCAACAGACAGCTTTCCAGTGTATTCCCTGTGGATTCCTGCTTACTGTGTAGCTTTTCCTCTCCAAATTCCTTAGTCCTCATGGCCTATTATGTGTCAAAATAAAGATCTAGTTATCAACCTTCTAATACCAGATATTCATTATATTGCTGGAGAATTAGCTAAGCTATTGCAATTGCAAAAGTCAGATACATGTGGCATGCTATTATGTACTAGGCTTTGCTTGGGAATCCTTCCAGTTGGTTTATATGTCTTTGAGCCCGTCAAATGGGTATATTTTTTCATGGAGTTGTTATATGGAAAACAGGGTGAGGAAAGGCTGTTGAAACATCCAAGGAATCTTAGAGTTCTCATATCAGGTGCCCTCATGTGTGAGATGGAGATAAAGAGGTTTTTGGCAGTTGCAATTCCTTTTTTTGATGTATTGCCACTAAAATAATTGCAATATACCCTAACATTAGAAAGCAAGTCTGGTTCTAGTGGGACATTAGCTCAGGAATCACCTGTTACACTTCAATAATTTTGAGAGAGGGGAGGAGAAAGAAAATATATTAAAAATGCACATATACTTGTATATGAAATGTATATAAAGTATGTTTGTGTGATGAATGACAAATTAATGAAGTGTTCAGGGGAGATTGAACAAAAAAGCCCATAATAAGTTTTCCCCTTCCGTGCACATAAATAGATGTTCTCTGGTCATTCATGATAAAGATGCATATAGTTACTTAAACCAGGCAGACTAAAGAAGTGTTTCCTCTCACTTCTTTTTCCCTATCCCTCAGCACCAGCACTGGTGCAGGACAAAATACTGCTTCTAGATGAGTGCATTTTGTTTCCTACACACTTCCCCAATCCTTGTTTCTCCAGACTGGTCTCCATAATGTCTGTCAAAGATCACCCAACATCTTAGGGCTGCTTTGTACCTTCATCCAAAAGGCTGGAGAAATATGAAATAGGTGAAATTCTGTGCTGAGTGGAGTGCTTCAAAAACATTTTTATTCTGTGGATTCATCACAAGGTCCTTCAAAATGTAGCGGAGGACATCTGTTTAGTAGTCAGTCCTGCTCAGGACACAGCTGCTTTATAGCTGGTTTTGATCCAGCCTGAGATCTAAATCCTGAACCTAAAAGAGCAAAGTTAACTGAAGTGAAATGTTTGTTTATGGCTGTGCACTCACCAGCCCTGTTCCCTTCTTAACTTATGAACTGAGTAGCTTGGACAGCCTTTTATGGTGCTCTCCGAAAATATTCAGACCTTTGGGGTGATATTTATGTTTTCAGTGCCCAGTACCAAAAATTATCCCACAGGAGCTCAGCAAAGCTGTTGATTCCTCAGGAGCATAACTTTGCTTTTCAAAAAGATAACGTGTGGTTTTGTTCAGTTAATAATGAGGTCCTTTCCAACACAGAAGCTGTCAACAGCACTAACATACATTCACAGTTGCAAAAACACATAGCCCTGTGGTTGGGGCTTTTATTAAGTAGAAATCTCATTTTCTACTGCAATGAGGAAAAGACACTGTTTTCATGCCACTAATACTTTTTGTGCTCTGAATGTTAGAAGCCCTTTTCTTTTTATACACAAGATGACTGTTCAGAGGTTATAAAATGGTGTTACTTTATGCCATGACTGTTGAACCCATGATAATATGCAATAACATAAAATTAGAATGATACCTTTGTTTCTAGTTGTCTTTTGTTGCCTTCTGCATTTTGCCTGTCAATGGTGCTTCATTTAAATATCAGAGAATGTTTATTAAAGTATGATTCAGGTAATGATTTGAGTTTTGCTTCACCAACCAAAACCAACTCTTTTTTTTAAGGACCTTGCAAATATGAAACCTCACCAAGTATGTCAAGTATTTGTAGTACACCCAGATTCTATAAAAATAACTGCCATTTTTCAAAGCACTTTCTAGATTTTATACATACAGTCTTGTAAAAGTGAGCAGGACCTACCCTCATTCTGTGTATTCATCCTGAATTTGTTGTCAGGTTGGATGTGATAGGAAAATGGAGGGCTTTTTTTTTCTGCTAGTCTGTCTTGCTTATCTATCTGTAATAATGACTGAGTGTGATCAAAGTGGTAAGTAGCAGTAGGTTTCATCTAGGGAAGGAAAGGCTGAGGCAGGAGAGATGGAAAAAAGAAGGCAGATGGGGGAGTGTGAAAAGCAGATGTGAAGAGAAGGTTGGGCTGGCACATTGATGACCCCCAAGTGCTGCTGAAGAATATGATAAAGACCTGAGCTGAAATCAAAATGCTGTCACAGATAAGGTGGAAGATGTGTGGAGCTCTGAGTTCCATGGTTGTGTTATCATTGGCACTTTCTCTATGAAGTACACATGCCTTTATCCTGTGATGTGGTAGGCACTGCATAGCTTACCAAGCCTCCTCTCCAGTTCTGCTGCTAAAATCTGTACTTGCACATTGTGCGTTGCAATGCGGAGCTGTGGGGCTCAGGGCCTCCAGCAGCAGAGTAAAATCCAGGGGGTGGACTGGTACCCAGAAACCCACTGTGCCTGCTAAGAGGCCAAATGTAAATCATGGCTTGAAAGAGCTCATTCAAATATTGCACTTTATTTTAAGCAGAGGAGTTTGTCTGGGTTTGGGGGACTTTTTTCTGGGTTTATTGGTTTGGGGTTTCTATCTTTAAACCTGAGTATCCGTGTTTTCCAGTATTTCTTTGCAAACACTGGGGCTGGAAACTTCTGTTTTCATTAGCTGACTGCTGGGATTCTCCTATAATTAAGTTGCTCCATGATCTGCAGCTCTCAGAAAATCCTACATACTGAGTCACAGTAAAGTGTGAGTTGCTGGCAACACACAACACACTACTGAGGTCAAGTGGCAGCAACACACACTTAATTTTATAAGTTATCGTTACAGTACAAATGTTACCTATAATAATGGCTTCTTCAGCCTTCTTAGAGACTTGTTTAGCCTTAAGTAGATTGTGGGAAGGCCACTGTTGTGTGTACCGCTGTTGCATTACAATACGCAGTGGTAAAATTAGAGGTTTACAGTGTCTTGAGACCTAGTAATTTGTTGTCCTTGATACCTTTCCCCTATTGTTAATTCAGTGCTTGCACTCAAGCCCAAATGTTGTAATCACACGTGCAGTCTCACATATTTGTTCCTACCTGAGCCTGGAGCAGGCACAGAAACAGGTATGTGTTGGGAGGCACTTACACATGGGTGAAGCTGATGGCAGCTGGCTGGAGTCTTAAAGTCCTCAGCTAGAGATCTGCAACCAAAGTGTTCATAGCTGCAAGCCCAGTTAACAGATCTTCTCTGAGTGATTAGATAGGCCAGGTACATATCATGGCTACTATTTGGTGTGGGGGGTGACAGTTTTACTCTTCTATGACTACCCGCTCCTCACAGAAGGAAGCTGGCAGTGACCCCACATTTAGGTTTATGCAGTGGCTTCCATGAGAGCTTCATCCTCTTACAAGAGGCCTGGATTTGGTTCACCACTAATGACCTGAGCAGGCTGCATGGGATAACCACCTCCTGAACAACACTATAGGAAACACCCTTACATTATATTACAGGTTTTTAAAAGAATAGCTAGTTCTTGTCTTGTGTCTGTATAAAAGAACCATATTGACTGTGCTCATGTGTTTTCAGACTTGGCCTGGTTTCATAGATGGGATCTTTTTTTGTCTAATGTAAGAGGCTTCATGTAATCACTCTTACAGCTTGTGTTTGACAAGTGGGTCATCGGTTAATGGAAGCAAGTAAATCCAGCTGTTTATCTTGTCAGTAAGATCATGCGTTTTACTTGCTCTTGTCTGCTCAGAATGGAGATGCGTACGCTTGTAATGCCTCCCTCCCCTCTATTTTAGAGCAGGGGTGTGAGCTTTATATTACATTTTTGTAATGTAATGAACTTAAATGAAGCCATGCTAGCACTTCAACTGGTACCGCATTTGATACACAGATTTATGGAAGCAGTTGTGGTATTATTAATTTAATTACTAGGTGTGATTTTTTTAAAAGGTTGGTAATTTCAGTTCACAAGGAAAACTTACATGGTACAATGCTTGTAAATTTTCTTGCTTCCTCATTTCTTCCCATGTTGCTGCTGTGTTGCTGTTAGCAGATGAACTTTCCACTAAGGCAGGCCAGCTGTAGCTTTCTCCCAGCTAGCCTTGCCATTTAATGCCTAGGCAAGGACGTTTTCTGGCTAATTTGAAATTTCAGGATTTCAGAAAGTGTTTATAAGCTTTCTGTAGGTGCTAGTATTTAAACAAAGCACTTGCAGCACTAGGTCAATAAATGGCTCAAAGTATTCATGGAAGCTTCACCTGATGTGATAAATTCCAAAGGCCCTCTTAGGTAATGCCTATCAGTGAGAAGTTTCTTGACACAGTTTGCAAATATTTCTTTTATTCAGAGTACTAATGTAAGTGTAACATGGTTAAAGCTACCTGAAAATAATTTTTCCTTTTTATCTGAAGGCTATTTTATTAATATTTCACATAAATATGAAGATTATAATGAACATTTACTTGTAATAAGTCTGTTTTCCATCAATAATTGAGGAAACAGAAACCCATAAGATTAGTAAGAGTATTGTGTAAAGTACCAATTAAATTGTGCTTAAGAGCAGTTTCTTGCTCCCAAACACTCTAGCATTTGTAAATAACAAATATTACTTACAAGTGTGTTACAGGTCTAAATACTTAACAGGAAGTTAAAAAGCATATGTGTAAGAAATCATCAGAAAGTACTTCACGTGCTTCACATGCTTGCATTTGACCCGTAAGGAACCTGAAATAACTAAAAGCAAGTCTATTTGAATGGTAAGACAAATCTTTGCTAATAAAATTGAGTAATACATATATTTCTTCTATCCCAAAGAGGAAGTGCTGCGTGATTTCCCTGTGAGCTAGTGATCACAACCAAGACCTTGCAATCCAGTTCTGCAGAGGTGCCAGAGGGATTCCTGCTCTTTAGTATGGTAATGGTGGCCGTCAATGTGTCACTGGAGATGTGCGAATGCCGAGTGTTAGACAGCCCTTAAATACAGGTGTCCCTTTTTGGGATGGCTGCGTGTGAATGTGCATGCACCTTAGCAGGCGACTACTTGTACTACTACCTGCTAGTTTGCTCCTCTCAGCCTGGATCAAATGAGATGCAATTAGCTAATGACAGTATGTTAGCTGGACAATAGGTATGCTGGGGACTTTGAAGGAAGGAAGGAAGCTGGTCTAACCCAGGTTCTCTGCAGGTGGCTGATGAAGGAAAGTGGAAATGGCCCAGATCTACAAAGGATTATGCCTGACAAAGGAAGGGTGGGACAGAATGGGAGAAAAAAACAATGGTGAAACCTCAGGTGTGCAAGCAATTTTGAGATAAAAGGGAGGAGGTGCTCATCTAGTTGTAGCAGTGGCAAAAAGGGACAGGATTTTCTTGGCTAGAGAGGTGGAAATACTGCATGTATCAGAAAGCTAAACCATGGAAGACAAGACGGGGACCCACCAGGGTGGTCCTGAGGTGAAGCTTGCACAGTCTGGTGACAAGTGTTTTGAGGAAGCTGGTTGTAACAGCAGGGTTTGTTTCTGTGTCTGTAAAATGAGTAAATTACACACATAAAAAGCAGTTATCAAGAGAAGGGGCAGGCAGCATAAAGACAAAAAAGCACATCACTTTCTGTGTAACTTCTTGGCATTCCCCAGTTTGATGAGCATGTATGACATACTTGCTTTGTAAGAGAAAGATCTGTAGCACCTGTAGAGACCTGAGGAAAAGATGCAGTGTTTTGCAGCAAGTCACCAGATTCTTGGGCTAGGGTTTGCGATCATGGAAACACACACAGTACGGAATGATGTTGCAGAGTGATTTTGATCCTGGTCAGGCATGAATGTACTCTGTATTTCTTCCACATTAACTAGAGTTTGGAATAATGTTTATGTTGGCGTTTTGCTGGGTTTGGTAGGACAGGCACTTAGAGGTTTTCTGGGGCAAAGTAACCCCTTCAAATTTTGGTTTGTAATGATCCAGCCCTTTCTGTCTGCTGGTTGAAGCATTTTTGATATCCAAAAACTTAATTGACCATCTGCTGGAACCACTACTGTCTTGTACCAGCCTTCTCTCTTCCCTTTTAACAGTGGAAAGCATCTTGGACAAGTTGGTAAACATTGACAAATGCTCCTTGTGATGGATTATACATCCTGTGCAAGCTTCATGTGTATAGTATCAGTAATGCTGATATTAGAAAAGGTGCAACACTGCATGCTGGAAAGGTCTTAGTCAATAATCATTCCAAAGCATTTCAACTTCTCCTCCTTGTTTTATATGCAGGTATCAGATAGTCATGTGGAGCATTGCATTGCTAGGATAACATTTGCAAATAAAATGCCTATCAGCGTCACAACACTTGTGCAAGCGAAAGAGAGATCCCAAGAGTTGTTATTAACTGTTTTTGAATTTGTAGTATATAATATTAATATCAAGTTTCCAGCAGAGTAATGTAACAAGTTATACTGGTAGTTATCATCTACCAATAAAGGTATCCCTCAGGTGTAAGTTATAGCCATATCAGATTTTCATGTTGGAAACTTCTGCCCTTGGCAAAGGGTACTGCAAAGCTCCTTTGTCCTTCCCCATGCCCCACTGTTGCCTTTATGAGATAGATCATTAGACTGAAATGCCTTCAAAAGGTGGCATTTTGCTGATATTTTTGTATAAAACAGTAAGAAGGAACATCAGAAAGGTAGATGATCTACTCCTACCCTATTCTGTCATCTTTCTGTATTTTTTTTCCAGACACCCTTTTTGGCCCCAGGAAAGCCAAAGATTCCCCAGCCCCTGAAAGTACATAAAGGAATGCTAGACTTTCCACACGTACTTCAAAACCCTTCCCACTTTTACCATTTATTACTTGTTTCTTTGGCTTTGTTTAGGATGTGAATGTCTGAAGCTCTGACTTTTTTCAACGGTAAGAGCCATAAGCAGTTGAAAATCTCAAATCTCTCTTCTACAACACTAACTTGCTTTCATTTAATTAGTCTATGGCTTTTCATAGCCTTCGTGTCTAAACTCTGACAAAATAAGCCTAGAAAGCTAGTTAACACCTCAGTGAAAATGATAGTGGTCATGGTAAATCTACAACACCTCCAGACAAATAATTCCAGGTAAATGTGTGTGAGTGAGCAATGAGTCAGCCTCCTGCCTCAATAACTTTCAACTGGCATTAAAAGCGGAGTGAGACAGAGTGACTCCAAGCATTTATTGATCACAACCTCCATTTACAGGTTTTCAAATGAAAGCAGCTCCCCAAGGTGTGCCAGAAACTCTGCTAATGCCATGTGGATATCACTGAACACAAACATAATGGACACTCAAGTATTCCAAGCTTTGGGTTGATCTGGAGTTAATGGAAGTAAAAATCTCTCCTATTTAGAACCATCCTTTACTGAGTGTTTCCTGCTCTCACTGGAACTTTTTGTTATGTAGGAAGCGCTGGCTTAAAAAGTTTTGGGTATTCGGTGTGAACTTCTTTGGTTCAAGTATGGAATCCTTTGATGTATACTGAAGGGTGCTTCTTTCTAAATTCTAGGAATTTGGGTGAGGTTTTTTTATTTTAAAGCAGCTGGATTTAACTAAACCCTGAAAGGGCTGAATGTAATGAATGTCCATTAAGCCTATTTATTAATTTCAATCTAACAAATAATATTTAAAGTGTACAGCTGGTCTTAAAAGACGTCTTCTGTTCAAGGCTTTTGAAGTCCTGTTTCTGTGAACAAAAAGATCCTGGTTTTGTAGTTAGTGTTTGAATCTTGAAATAATCCTCTGATTTCTATTTGATTTCTATAGTAACTATAAAAGGTAATTGCTGCCTTTTTAAAGAAAAATACCCACAGGCTTTGGCTTTTCAAGACCTCTTCCCTGTAGTGAGGAATTCACACGTTAATGGTCAGATTGGATTTGTAGCTTATTGGGCTAAATTTTCAGGAGTGCTTCGCTGGCAAAGACCCTGAGTCTTGTTTTACTCTTCCCCACCGGCACAGAACAACTCTTAAAATTTTAAGTGTGACCTCTGAAATATAAATACGTCCATATATTTAAAAATAGACTTGAATTACCTCATAGGGATGTGGTCTGTGCACATTGAGTCATTGGGACAGCCCTCTCTTTCTATCTGCTTCTCTTCAGGGAAGGCAAATAATCAAGATTTTGCTTAAAGTGGCAACACCATAATCCCCAAGGGTGGGAAGCTCATTCTTTGTCTGCAGAATGTCTGGACTGATAAGTAGCTGTTTTATTAAAACTCATGCGGCGTTTCTTTGTCCTGACAAAATTATCATTTGCTGTTTGGTATGGTGCGTTTAAATGCAATGCACCCTGAAATTTAAGGCATAAAATGAAGCAATGGGATTGAGATGGGAGAAGTTACTTAGTGCTCTGTAAGCAAAAAATCTCTATAAAGTTATAACTTTGAATTTGCTCTTGAAGTGGTTTTATGCCACAGTAGGACCTTTCCTTTGGTGTGATTGATGCAGCTGACAGTGTGTCAGTCAAATGGGAAATATGAGTTCTTTTGCATAACCCAGGTCAGCTTGAAACTTCTCATACACCACATCATATCTGATAAATGTTCACTGTTTGAGTAACTTTGTTGCTAATTCCTTTATGAATGTTTCTCTGTAATATGTTATCATCGCAGGTTAGAACTGCGTACTAATTTAGGCTGGCACAAGAAAGTGCTCTCTAATAGACATGCAGTAGCAGATACCTCATTTGTACTTCCCATAGATAACATGCAAATCTGAATCTCCTGAGTCTTTTGTTCTTAATTTACTAAATGAAACTTTTATTCATGGTGTATACTATCAGAAATTCGGCTGATTCTGATGCAGTCTAAGTATGCTCATGGTTATATCCATCTTTCTGTATCTACTTATGCTAGGAATAATGTATGTTTGTACCTTAATGAATTGAGACTTCCTTGAGTAAGCAAGATGTGCCCAAGACTTAGTATAGTAATTTCTTATAGCTCTTCCCAAACTTTTTTTCTGACTTGCTTATTATCAAATCTAGATACTGTTAGCCAAGCTCTTCAGAAAAAAAAAAAAAAACTGTTTGTGCATGTAGATTTCTGCTTTGCAGAATTCTGTAAGTCTTCACCCTGATAAAGGAAGACTATGAGAATATTTAAAGTAGAAAAGCGACTACATTGATCAGGACTGCTGCTTTACCAAAGCTGTTGCTATCTTCCAGTTCTTTGCTTGCCTGAAATCCAGTTTTCTTGTTCTCTTTTCCGGAGGAAAAGCTGCAGTTATGACAGGAGTGTTCATGGAGCTCCTCTGAAAAGCAAAGTATCTGGGTCAGTGGGGAATTTCTGCAATCATTAATTGTATTTATACTTTATCTATGTCACATACAAACCTCCCTAAATCTTTGGTTCCTTAATCTTCTGACAAACATATCTCTACTGTGGCCATCACCTCTGTTTTCGGAAGTTGTGCATTGGTCAACCCTTATCAGTGTTAAAATTCTCATAATTTATTTCCACACTAACTGCCTCATAAAATTCTTGCTTAAGCATGCCTGAGGTCTTTTTAACACTGCATTTTGGGGGGTTAGGGGAGTTTAATCTTGGGTGTTATAAATTGTGCTGCAGGGCCTTTTTACTGCTGTGAGGCCTAGAGCAGCAAGTAAGGAGAGAGGAACTGAAAATGGAAGCTGAGGAGGATGGAGCAATCAGATTTTGAAGAATGATATTTAGGCCTGTTGCAGTGCTCATTAGTGTTCACTCCATCCAGTTACCACAGCAGAAATCGAACTGGAATGCATGTTCTGGGGTAGGATGGTACCTTTTTCATCAGCAGCATGCCTGGACTTGCTGTATGCTCGAGGTTAACTTGTAGCCAAAATCAGGTGGGAAATAGGGACTGGTGAGCTAATGTATCATGGGAATGGGATGCCCTGAGAGGATGTGACATCTTCATCCTTGGAGATTGTCAAGATTTTGCTAGTCGATGATCATGTCACCAAATATGACCTGATCTCTTGTTTGTGATGGTCCTGCTCTAAGTGGGAGGCTGGACTGGATGACCTCTGTAGGTCACATCCAGCCATTGCTTCTGTGGCTCTCAGTGCTTGAAGATCTATTATGTCAGGCTTAGTAATTCCACCCTTTGGCATTAATTGCTTTCGTGGCAGTTTGCTTTGCTTAGTCTGCATTACCACTTGCGAGTACTAGATGTCAGTGCTTTCAATATCCCATAAGATGGGGCTTTTTTATCAACACCATCCTGACCTTTTATTCCTCAAGCTACTTTTTGTATTTGTATGCCTACTGCATGTAAAATCTATATAGGCAGCACAGCTGCAGTCATCTAATAACAGCAACAAGTTCCTCCTTTTTGTCTGTTGCTGTATCTACTCTGAGACCGCTTTGCTCAGAATGATGAAAGTGGGAAGAAGCAGCTGGTGACTTCCTGCATGTAAAGATAAGAGTTGTGTTTGTAGGTCAAGCATTGCTCAGAAACAGAGAAGTAAGTGGAGAGAGCGGCGTTTGCATGGAATCCATATTGTGCCCTGTGCCCCCAGGCTGTTCTAGATCAACTGAAGAAGCATGATGCTTTCTGAAAATCAGTGCCAAGGTGCTTTAGCTATGGCCTGGCTCAGCTTCTATAGAGGTAAGGTGCTGCACTGAGCAGCAGGTGTATTCTGACTGAATCCTAGCGCAGGAGCCAGAAGGGGTCCAAAGTGAGGTTGCTGTGCTGTTGTTACCCACACTTCACTATAGCTTTGGCAGTACAGTTTTGGAGACTTCAGTAAAGAAGCTTCTGTTCTTTGCCACTGGTGAAGAAATAAAAATACCTTTACAAGTTAGGGTAGCAGAATGCTTTGCTGCTCATTGCATAGCAGAGCAGGTAGGGTTATGTCTGGCAGATAAAGACCCGCTATGGAGTATTCTTATACTGTCACCATGTAGCATTTCTGTCTTCTCCCTGCTCTTGAGTGTTACTAACTCACTCACAGGCCTTTTTAGCAGAATGTATTTTGTTGCTTGTTTTGAAAAAGCCCTGAAGGCAACTTTCTTCATTGGGATTACTGTTGCCAGATGAATGGAATGTTTTTTAATAAAATATGTCAATGGCAAATATCCATAGGTTGGTTGCTTAAAGCAAAATTTCAGCATATTTGGCAGAAAGAATGAATGAAACCTCCTGCCATGGCATTCAGAGGACCGTGGTAAATTGGCAGACAACTTTGAGATTTGTTAGAGATTGGTCTGCATGCGTGTGTTAATGTATACATCTAATTAAAGTCCAAATGACATGCAGTTGCTGTTTAGTTATTGACTGTGTTCACCTTATAATCTCCCTGTGAATCCAGAGCCTGTATCATGAGCATAATCATGTAAACTAAGCTTTTAGCCAAGTGTCATTTTAGTCTGAAAGGTTAGATAAAGATAATTTAAAATGTTGCAAAATCACTTTCTTTTGTGCAGAAAAAAAATGTGGTATAAATACAAGCAAGCTCGGACTTCAGGACTTTTGAGTTTTAATAAAATACCGGTATGTGCCTCTGAGAGCATATTAGAAATACCCATATTACTTCTATTTGATCTGCCACTTAAACTCATTTTGAGACCTGGATTTGGAGGTGTTTTTCTTAAGGTGTTGGTAGATCTACCCTAGTATTTTTTGTCCTTTTGTATCTAACAGCCTTGAGGTCATACAGAGCTGTTTAGAGGCTGTGCCCATAGTCACTCCTGCTGGTTTCTGTTTAGAGGAAACAATTTGTAAACAGTTGGACGGTTAGTTTCTCTAATGTGGTAAATGTGTGAGCTTTGATCCACTGTTAGGAAATAAGGGTAGGTTTTACCCTAGTGAAGTTAAGATGTGCTTCTGAGGGTGACCAGCCTTGCTCTGTGGTTAATGTCAGACTCTGAAGCATGTTGCTGTTTCAGCAAGGGGAGATATGCAGAAATCAGAGGTATGCAGAGAGAAATGGACTGGGGCGATGGGAACCAAGAAATGCATTTAAATGAAGAGGAGGAAGAGATGAGAGATCTTGTGGATAGTGGTGCCAACAGAGCAAGTGACGCCAGATGTTCAGTGCTACTGCCTTGGCAGGTTTCTTTCCCTCTTGTTTCTGACCCGGGCAAGATGGCAAAGGGATGTGCTGTTGGATGGTTTCTCTGTGAGCCTGAGAGCAGGAAAAAGCTGGAAATGTGCAGTGCAGCTTGACAGGGGTTTGGCTGTGCTCCCCAGTAGAGCTGTAAGAAGGACAGAGCCTGATAACTTAGGAGTCCTGGTGCTTGGGTGGGAGAGGTGAAAATATGGGTGGAGTAGTGGATTCGGGAATAGGGGGAAAATAGCCTAGCTGAGCTTAGACCTCATGCTTTTATGATTAGGAGTCCATGATTTCTGACCTTGTATTCTCATGCCATTTAACGTACATTTATCAGCCTACTGTATCAAACACAAAGGCTGTTCTTGCGAGCTGCGGGCAGACAAGGGCGAGCTTTGCGCAGCGGAGGTGGCGGTACCTCCGGCACACCAGAGCAGAGCGAAGATGCTGGGGAGAGCCCGGTGGCATTTCCCTATCCGGATCGCACCGCTGCCAGCTAGGCGTTTTCACAGTGCTGGGCTGCCAGCACAGAGGCAGCACTCGGAATAGCTGCGTGGTGTCGGGGCGAGGAGGAGCCGCGCTTCGAGCGGTTCTCGGAAAACCGGGGCGAAACCGCAGCCGCCGCTGCCACTGGGAGAGGCGGGCAGGGAGCGGAGGAGGGAAGGGGACGTGCTCCGGTGCGGCCCACGAGTGCGGGGACACGCGTGGAGGCGGCGGGATAACGGCGTGGGGCTGCACCCCGCTCTTTGTCTGCCCGGCCCGAGCAGGCCCGCGCAGCACCGGCTCTCCTCTCACGCCCTTTGTATGAGGGCCCGGTCCCCTCCACGGGCGCAGCGGGGCGGCCACGGCGCGGAGGGAGGCGAGGCGAGGAGTCGGCCGGTTGCCATGGCGAGGAGCGGTCACGTGGGGCGGCGGCGAGGGGCTGACGTCCGCGGCGGGGCGGGGCTGGGCTCGGAGCGGCGCGGCGGGCGGTGAGTGTCGTGTGCCGCCGCCTTCCGCGCACCAGCGACGCGGGGCTCGGCGGGGGCAACCGCGGGAGCCACAATGCCTGGACCGACACAAGCCCTGTCCCCGAATGGGGAGAACAATAACGACATCATCCAGGATAACGGGACCACCATCATCCCCTTCAGGAAGCACACCGTGCGGGGGGAGCGCTCCTACAGGTACTGCGGCGGATGGCGGGGCGGCGGTGGGGGGGCTGCAGCGCGGGGAGCGGTTGCATAAGGCGGGCGGGCTGCAGCACACGCACACACACACCCCCCCCAGTCCCGCCGGCGCGGGGGGACGGGAGCTGGCATTGTCCGGATGGGAAGCGTTCGGTGAATAGGCGGGATGTCTGCGGGGCTCGCCGCTGCCGGCGGAAGAAAGGCGGGTTGAGATAATAAAAAGCAAAAACATAAAGGGGAAAAAGGGAAGGGGGGAGAAGAAAAACGGGGAAGGAAAGGAAAGCGAGCCCCGCACAGGCAGCCAGCTCCCCCTGGAAAGAGCCGCAGCACCTCGCTGCGGATACCGGAGGCGGCGCCGTGCGGGAGGCGGCTGCCGGGGATGGCGGGGTGCGGGCAGCCCCTACCCGGCCCGAGGAACGCACCAGGCGGCGGGCACTGCCCCAAGGGGCGGCTGGAACCCTCCACCCCCAGCACACCGGCGCGGGGCTGACAGCAGCCCCTCGCTCGTCGGGGCCGGGCTGACAGCCTCCACCCAGCTCACCCCCCCGGTGCTTGAGCAGGGGCGGGGGGGGGGAGGTGACTCCATCCGTCCTCCTCCTCCCCCCATCCCCCGCCAACCCCATTTTGTATTTATCGTTTCTCATTTGGGGGGGGGTGGCACGTCCTTTGTCGCAGTTGTAGGCATTTTTGATGAATCGTTTGGCAACGCTGCTGCGTTAACATCTCCTTCAATATGCTCCGGCAGATAAGCTCATTAAAATTGTTTGCATTGTTTGATAAGGGTCGCGGCGCAGCCCGGAACGCAACTGGTTTGATGTGCTCCTTGCTGCCGACTCGATAAATACGGCCGGTAGCTCCCCTTATGTTAATATACAGTTATTTTAAATACTGCCCGAGTGACAGCAAGTGATGCCTCTGCAGAGAACACGCCCCTTAAAGCTGATTTTCGAACGGCAGGAAATGATGCTGCTCTCAAATATCTGACTAAAGTGACGAGTTGTATGCTCGATTAGATGAAAACAAATGTGGATGACTTGCTTGTCTGAAGAAAATCACAGTATTTCTTCTGCTGCTGAGGAATAACAGAGCCGCTGACCATTAATAACCTTAACAGTGGATCTTATTGTTGATCACACACTGATGGGAGACCGTGAAATGCATCGGAGATCCAAGCGTGTGGTTTGTTTAAATACCGCAAAATTTAGTCTGTCTCTCTCTCTGAATCTATTGATGCTTTGTGTAATGAAGCCCCGGATGCACGCGTTTAGCACAAAGTAGCAAAATTGCTTTTGTAAAGACCTATTTCTACTTGCGGAAAGATTGGAGCTCTGGCTTTCTCTACTTACATTTCAGCTGAGCGGTACAAGGGTCTATTGTAGAGGAAAGCTGTATTTTTATCGTAAACCTAAGCAGAAATATGAAATAGATTTTACATGAATTATCATGCATCTATTTTTGGTTAGTGCGACATGTGTCAGGTGCTGCTGATTGCTATCTCATTGCTCTCCTTCAGAAGGGTTCTTTGGAAAACCTCTGTTACATGGGGTTCTCCATTATCCTCTTGCAATAGGTTTGTATGTAATTTTCTGCAGCCATCAACAAGTCAGTCATCTTGTCCTTCTACCTGTCATACCATAGATTGAACTATGTCCAGGAAAGAGATTTCGTGAGGCTGCTGTGTTAAACACAGGATGACAGAAATAATTACACAGTTTTTCCAGAAACTGTGAAGTTATTCTGTGTGTGAATAGCCTTTCATCCAAAGGAGAACTCCTTAGTCTTAGCTTTGTATCCATTTGTACCTGGAGCAACATAAAGGGATGCAGAGCTTCTAATGTTAATGTCACACATTATTTTTGAGCAGTAAATAATCTGGTGTTTCAGAAATAGACCTTTAATTCGCAAATAAAAGTTTCCACTGGGGAATTATGTTCTCTTTGCCTTGTGGAAACCTGTCTTGATCTACAAAGTCATAGCACCCATTTCTGTTTATTTCCCATTTTCTTCATGGGGGTGGATGATACTTGATTTGTTTTCACCTGTAGCTGGCTACTTTGTGAGGTAAATATTAGCCACAACAGAAAAGAAGCATTAAAGAAATATGTGAAAATTGTGGTGAGAATTCTTCTTGACACTGGAAAAGAATGGGCTTTTAACTGCCATGAAAACTTTTAGAAGCTAGACTAATTTGGTTTTTGATTGGTTTAAGTTGCAGCAGAAATCATTAAATATAACAGGTTAATACCATCAGTATTGTGCCCACTGCCACGCTGCACTGTTGGTGTCAGGCTCACTTTGAAGCAGACTTATGAAGCAGCCCGTACAACTTCGCTGTATGACACATCAGGTTGCTATGCCTCTGATTGTCAGGCTGGTTTGTTCCATCTGTATCTAGAAATACGGAATAAGTAAGTCATTAAACACAGCCTGGAGCATGACACCAGATCGGCAGTTGTACTGATCTAGAAGCACGTACTTTGCTCACAACTGCAGCTTTGCTCTGAAGTTAAACTGCATCTGCCCTGTGTATAGAGGCTTAGTATTTACCTTCTGCTTCTCTCTCCTGTAATATCAGAAATGTTTTCTCATTTTACTACATTTAACATGCTGTGTTTCGTAAATATTTTAAAACAGAAGTAGTTTGATCATCATGAATATGTCTTTACTAGTTCAGCCTCAAACTTTAAAGTTTACTGTTTCAAATACCAGCTCCTACCAAAGATTTCATATCCAGCTCCTGAAGCAGACTTAACAAGAGCTATTTACACCATTTTGCAGACTAGGAAGCTGGCAATGGATGGCATTACCTTAAGTTATCCTTTGAGTTTAGGATGCAGCAGGGAGTTGAACCTATACCATATGAGTCCCAGTTACGTGCTCTGTATGCAAAGCCACAAATAGTTTTCCCAAGTCTTCCAAAGGACGTATTACATTTTGCAGTCTGGGACATACGGGCCCGAGGTGTTAAGTTTCTCATCCAGCCTGACTTAGCTGGTAAATGGGAACCAGGCACTTTGGCATAAAATTTAGTCACAAGTAGATGTTACCTTTCAGAGTAAACAACTGTAATCAATCTGTATTTCTCCAGGGAAATGCTGCTTCAGGCTCCCTGGATCAGGAGACTGACTTTAAAATCTGTTTGGAACTGAGGTGTCGGGTTTTTTTGGCCCAAAAATAGATTTGGGCTCACTTCTGAGAACAGCATTATATTTAATTATAGTTCTACTTGTATGTTCAAAGAAGGCTGAAAAAATTCAATGAGAAACCGAATCAACAGCTGTGTGGGGAATTTTTTTGAACAGGGCATGTTTGCAGTGCTTTTTTTGCCAGACTCCCGGCATCTTGTGTGGTTGTTCAGCTCATCAGATTTTTAAAAGCAAGCTGGACAAAAAGTTTGAATATCTCCAGGTTTGAATAACATACCTAGCCTAAACCATTCTGGTTTAAAAGGGAAAAACTGTTGTACCCTACTTTGCAGGATACCACATCTACTTTTGTTTTATCTGCATACTGCTAGAAAAATGGCTATGTGGCTATGTTTAGTTTTATACCCACAGTTTCACAAAGGAAGGGGGAAGAGGACTATCTGCCTAATTATTTCTTTTCAAATCATTAAACTTAAAAGAAACTCAAAAAACCCACCAAGCCTTCTTTCCTATGAGTAGGTACCTCTCTGGTGGTATCTGTTTTAAATATTTTTTTTTTTTTCTAAATGTCATCTTCCTCTTAGAAGATGCCTTCCTCTTATCCTATACATAATAATGAAAGCTTGACAGAAGCAGCAATTTTCTCACCCACTGCTGAAATAAAACGTGGGGTGTTGCAGAGTGTATCTGGCTGTCTTTTACTGCAGTATGATCTGATAACTTCCACAATAAAAGTAGAGATTTACATTATAGCAAAGTCTGTTTTGGTCCTTGTCTTCCCAACTCCCAGTGAATTGCAGGATACAAGTTGGTCCCATGTGGCAAAGAGCATCCTTCCCTCCACAGGATGTGTCCCTGCTATCGTCTCTGGTGGTGTTCTGCCTTTCACGCCTTTGCAGCTTTACTTCGGATACAAAGGGAGACTCCTGGCTTTACCTTACTTCGGGTAGAAGGCATTTCTTGCTATAAAATTAGGTTCTATTGAGTATGGTAAGCAGGTAATTCCAATGAAGTAAAAAAAGACCATTTGTGTTGATAAAACTAAAGGCCCAAACTTGCTGACAAGTGGGAAGACGATACAGAGTAAAAGCAGTGAGTTGTCTTCTCATCCACAGTGCAGACGGGCATGGCTGTTTTCATCCTCTGAAACTGTAAATGCTAGTCAAAGCAAATGCTACTAAATATATTAGTACCTGAATTATTTTCAGGGGTGTTTTCTCTTGGCCTAAGGACTCCTATTGCATATGATGAGAATTTTGCCCTAGATTTCACTGGAAGCAGGAGAAAGGCAATAATGAATATTTGGGTTGGGTTTTTTTTTTGGGGGGGGGGGGGTTTGTTTGTTTGTTTGTTTTTAAAGCAGCGTAAATCACACCCTAAAAATTTGGTTTGAGATTTTCTAGAAGTGTTGTTTGATGTTCCACTTGTCTGTCTGGCATCTGAGTTGCAGCAAGATAGTTACTAGCTGTCTAACAGAAGACCATCCTGATTACTTTTAGCCAGCAGCTACTAACCAGCATAAGAGGCTTCATGCAGAAATCTCTCTCTGGCTCCTGTGAGCTTAGGTACACTTTATTTTCTCTTCTTTCACTTTCGTAAAGCTGGCTTCCTGTTGCTGCTGCTGCTTCTCTTTAATCTTGTTTTCTGATTAGGGAGTACTTTGCCTCAGGAGAGCTGTTTTGGTATCTTCTGCTGAGCAGAAGCTCCCAAAAAGCACAGGGTGACACTGTCTGAAGATAACTGGGAATCACATGTGAATGTGCGTCTTGGAGGGTTCAGAGGGTGACTGCGCAATACTGTGTAGTTTGAAACCTAGAGACTCTGCCTGCATTACTGGGCTGTTTCTCTTGACTTGGATTTAGGGCTTCCTCAAAGGAAACGTCTTTACAGTGTTTGGGAATTTGAGGCTATTTGTTAAAATCAGGGTTTGAGAGAGGTAGCTCTGCTTGGGGGGGGACACAACACCCCGCAGCCAATCAAGTTTGTGTACGGAAATGAAAGTAACTCAGCACCATCTTCTCAGCTTGCACTCAAATGCTCTCACCAAAAAGGTCTGAGTGCGCCTCATTTGCACCCAGCTCCTGTGGGTTTCAGAAACATCCTGTAGGTGGGAGGCTGTTCTGGCTTTTGTTGCATGGTATGGGTTTTTTTTTTCAAAGTACCTTGTTGAGCTGCATAGCAACAGCAGTGTGTTTCTGGCTTACTAAAAGAAAAATGAGTGAGTTTAGTATATGTGAGAACTGAACCTGATTGCTGTCACTTTTAGAAATAGACATTTTGGCTTTTGCCTGGTTTCTTCAGTCTAGTCTTCCTGAAAACAGGGGCTGAAAAACATTGTGTGAAATAAAGGTGATTTGGAGGTGGGGCTGTGGACCAGGAGAGCCTGATTAAAGCTATTTTTCTGAGGTTTTTCTTTTGCTATGCCAATGGCTAGTCTGAGGGGAGATACAGCTTGCCTCATACAAGCGGGTTGGACTGGAGGAATGTTTTCCCAGGTGGCATACCTGTGCTAATCCTTTGAGATATAAAACTTGTTTAGGGAGACAGTAACAAAAAACAAGTGTAGTAGGTCTGCATCCCAAGCTCTGGCATTTGAATGAGGGAGTTTCAAAACTACCTTCAGAGGTTTTGGTTTTGGGACTTGGGGGGAGGTTAGTTAAATTTAACAGTCTTTTCTCCTTCCTCATGCCCAAAGCTAATAATAGCAAAGGCTTGGTAAAGAAGAAAAATTGTGTGCCAGCTTTTCATTTTGGAGATGCAACTTTCAGCCTTTGTTTGATAATTGAAAACGAGTGGTCTTACCACATCTGTTCTCAATCACGTCAACCACTGAGGGGGATGGCACGAAGGCTGTAGTGTGGAGTAAGCGTGGTGGCAGCAGCAAGGCTCATACTGTACCAGGACAGTGTTTGCATGCTTGCGTCCTGCTCACTCCCTAAATTCTGGCCTTCTGTTAGCGGCGCTGATTGCTCGCTTCCAGTATCAGTGCTAGGCTGTGTAAATGCAAAACATCCGTGTTTCTTCAGTGGATGGTGGTAGCTGTGCACTGCGTAGCTGTTTGGATCTTGCTCAGATCTCTGCTGCCTGACTCATCAATAAAGCATCTTCTTCATGTTGTTTCATTATAATTAGGTGGGAGGGGAAGAGGAATATCAACTATAGAAGTTTACTGAATATGCATTTAACTGTTCAGGTTTTAAAAGCAGTAGCTTTTTTATTTTTAACACAATTCTGCTGTCTTCATACTATTGCATACTTAATTGAAAACTAATATCTTGCCTGTGATATTTTGGTGTAATTTTGCCTAGTATTCTGGTGGTATGCTAAGTTTTAAATATTTGGTAGAGAAGGCTCTGTACACTAAAAGCGCACTCATTAAATGGCTCGGCTTAACCACTCTAAAATGATTTTTTGCTTCCCATGCTTGGTTAAGGGTGCTTTTGTGTTAAATCTGTTGTTTTGCTATGCTGTCCAAACAGGAAATGTAAACATTCATCAGTGAGTTGAGGCTTAAGGACGTAGCTTCCGTAGGAAATCCTACAACTGAGCCAAATCGTTCTGCCTGGAGAGAAGTATGCCATGCAGGTCGTGGTCTTTATCTCATCTTACGTACGGCTGCCTTGCATTGCTTATTTGTGTTGATTGAGGGAGGGAAGGGGTTTGAAATATGGGAAATTGATGGAAGATAGAGCATGTGAGTCTGGGTCCTCCATGGTTGGAGGGGCAAGGACAGAAACCTTGGTGTGAACTCATGTGAATTTAAACAGAAAGTGAGTGGTCTGGAGCAATGTTTAAACAAGCTATGCAAACTGAAAGATTCTTGGTTTGGAGTTTGGTATATCTTCTGTGTAAAATGGGCCCTTCTCCAGTGTGGAAGCTGAAACAGTAAATGAGTAGCTTATTTTGCTCTAATGGTATAGTGTAAAGCAATGCTGTACGTCCTGTTTTTCCATGCGGTTGTGTGTGTTGTTTGAGAGGTTTCATTTTCAATGCTCTGTGTCGGCAATTTGGAACCCTGACAGCCAGTTAGCAAGACCGATGGACTTCAGTTTTGTTTTTTAGGAGTAACTCAAGTGAACATCCCCCCTACAGCAGGGTTCCTTAGCATGTATGGATTTCCTACTCAAGCAGCTGTAATTATTCAGAGATGCACATGAATGCAAATTCTTGCCTGTCACTCTGGAATGTGGTGTTGATACTCAGAAGGGCTTGCTGGCAATATATATTAAACAATTTTGGAGGAATGAAAATTCATTTTAGGCAGATTTTACATGGTCGTTATGCTTCGCTGCTTAAGGTTAATCTCTATGGAGCTAGTCCAGTAATATCATGAGTAGGAAGCACTGAAATATTTGAAGTAGAATGTGTTTGCTTTATTTGTGGATTCAGTATTATACAAATCATAGCTTATTAAAATAACTATAGAATCTGTAATTGTTTGTATGGAAGTGGAGTACATAGCCCAGTGATATGAAGGTCCCACAGGAGCTTTTATATACAGAAAGACTATGCTGTATTGGAATGCTGAGATTACAGAGGCAGTGAAATGATAATTAGTCGAATAGAAGGGATATGTTTTCCTAAAAGGACAGCATTCATCTGGAAGTAGCTGTTCTGTTAGAAACCTTGTCATGCAGAATGATGTTAATTGTATTTCACTGAATTGTTGTTTAGTGTCTATATCACTCCTTGCCTGTCTTAGTGTTTCAAAGTTATGCAAGATGTAGATTCCAAATCAGGATCTGAAAACACTGTTTTCAGATACCACATTCATTCGCAGGATTTGTGAATTCACAGAATGACTGAGGATGGATGACAGGAGTTTATCTAATCCAACCTCCCTTCTCAGTCAGGATCACTTAAAACACATAGAAAAGTTAGGGTTGGAAAGGACCTTAAGATTATCTAGTTCCAACCCCCTTGCCAGGGGCAGGGACACCTCCCACTAAACCATGTCACCCAAGGCTATGTCCAACCTGG
>JASSUY010030811.1:0-37244 GCA_032466535.1 Forpus xanthops | reverse complement strand
TTGATAGGCTTTCTATTTGGAGGGAAGAACAACTACTCTAGGGTGCCTCCCCCTTGCCTCTAAGTGACTCTTGAAGCCTGAAGCCACCCTGCCTTTGCCTCAGGGCGTGGAGTTTACAGCAGCCTCAGCCTCTTGCCTTAGATGAAGTCTTGGTAGATGGGCCCCACTTGTGTCAACAGTGGATGGAGATTATGGGCTTTGATTTACAGCCTTCTGGTAAACTTTGTGAGTGTGTGATAGATGGTTTGTTTGGTAGGTTTTATATTCAAACACTGAAGTAAGATACTTCACCCTGGGGCTGTGTGTGGGGTTTTGCTGGCAGCGGGGAAGACTGGCTGTTTTGAAAGTCAGGCCAAGGCATGTAGTTTTTCTTCAGATATGCTGAATTCAATGGACCAGACTTCAGCAAAGGAACTCGAGGAAAAATTCTGTTCTTACATATTTATGCTTTAGTACAAATTTCCTGATTTTGGAGGGGGTTGGGGGGAAATAACAGTCTCTGATACCTTATCCTGTTTGTTTCATTCTTCCTGCCACTTCAGTTTTTGTACGAATTTTGTTGTTGTTTGATGTTGTTTGTTGTTAAATGACTTTTGTGATAAACTCAACAAAAGTATTTTTCTGAAATAAAGAAATAAAAGGCATAGATTCTTCCATTGCTGCTGTCTGCTGATACTTTATCACTCTGCCAAGCTGTTATGTGCTGCAAAGCAGGCTGCAAGGGGTTGTACTTTGTCTCTCTCCTGCTGTACCAGACTATTCCCTTTGATAGACTGTCTTGTGTCTCCATGTTCTCCACAGCTGGGCTTCATCATCTTACATTCCCCATGTCTACAGCATGGGCAGCTGCTTCTGAGTTAGTTTTCTGTGGCTGCCTTCATCATTGGGAGTGGAGGATGAGGGCATTTGTAGGATATGATTTATCTGATGTGGTTTAAGTGCATACTTTATGGTGAGCTAAATTGTATACTTTCTGCAGTTGCCCCCAGGCATACTACATGATTTGGCTGAGTATTAAGTTACAGTTTCATAGCAGAAAGCAGTTTCTGACTTTCTTTTCTACAGTTCCTAATTTCATCTGTAAGTTCTTGGCCACTGGAAAAGCTGATTTGGGTGGCCTTTAGAACTTAGCCTTTCTCAGCTGCTGTTTAGAAGGCACTTCATGCAGTGCCAAGCCATGCTTTGAAATCTGAGGTGGACCAGAGAGAGCTGTAGTGATTCTCAGCTGGAGTGAGCAGCAGAATGAAACAGGCCCAGAAAGGGAGAGTGGTCACCTTTCTGAACAAGGGGTGACAGGAGGGAGCTGTCATGTGAAGGCTCTCAGCTGCCTGAGGGGAAGTGGGAATCTACCATAAACAAACAAACGAAAAAAGCTGATTTAAATAAGCAGTTTGTTTCAGGGCTTTGTTCTCTGCTGTGTGCATGATGGGTGCCTTTCACATGTGCTCAGTGGCAATACTTGGCAGGTGTCATTTGGGGCGAGAAGATCCCTGATACATTTACCTTCATGGAAATATGAGCAATGTAACTCCAAGTGGAGCACAAGAGTCATAACTATTGCTGTACCAACTGCTTGTTTTCCCCTTTCATTGGACCTGTCTGGTATGATGACAGGTTGCATACAATGTGTTTAGATGGTATCTCAGTACTAAAACCATTCTCCCAACCTTTTGTTAAAAAATGCAAAGCTGCCATCAGCAGGTTTATGTACAGACCCCTGCTATCACCATAGCTGTGTGAGAGCTAAACTCACCACTTCAAATAAAACCTGAATCACATTTTGTGGGGTTTTTCTCCACCACACCCTCCAAATTTTAATCCTTAGCTATTCCAGCTATTGAGGTACTTCTTTTTAAAGCAGATATATTAACATATTCAGACCAGCAAGTGTCAGTTTATCATGGGCCCTACCATGGCCCTTATATTTTCTTGCAATGTAAATATCAATTCAAACTGGCAGTCTTCACTGCTTGAAGGTGAAAGGTTCCTTTTGACTCTGTAAGAGAAATCTGGAGTGGTTATCACTCCAGGATTTAGACAGCTCTAGCAAGCCGTGCTGTACTGCATTACAAAGTTCAACCAGAGTACCTGACTTTGGTTCTTCAAAGTGTTTTTTCTCTTGTGAGTTTTATTTCAGTGTCTTTGAATTGTGAGGTTGAGTTTGGTGGTCACCAAAGGGGCAAGGAGAGTTTAAGAAGGGAGAAAAAGTTAAGAAATTGAGGGTAAAATTAGCTGGCTCTAGTGAGGATGGAAGGAGGAGAGTGAAGGTAAAGACTAGAGCATCCTTTTTGAAGTACTATGTCTTAAAGTCAAGTCAGTAAGAATTTTATTGCTGATCTTGTTCTTCAGCTTCTGGGTAGAGATCACAAAGGGAAGGCTTTAAGGAAGTTACGGTAGTTTATCTGGTTTTCTCCACAAGAACACTGGTCAATAAGCTGGGGGGAAAAAGAAAACAACATAACACCACCATAAAGAGTTGGAAGAAGCTGCAAATGTGTTTTTTTCTTTTAGGGGAAAGTGCCCAGAGATACTCCTTTTGTGACACAGCAGATCTTACTTTCCTCTGTGGAAGGGCCTTGACAGCCCTGAATCACAGATAACCTTGAATGTTTATAAATTACACTAATCTATGCAAGAAGAAGAGTTGATGCATTTGAATTTAATCCCAATTGTTTTCTGAGTATCACCAGAGTTACAGTAGATGCACAAAAAAAATAGGCCACAAACTGACATAGGCCACTACAAATCTTTCAGAAACCTGATAAAAATCCCTGCCAAAAGTGGAATGGGGGCAGCATATCTGAACAGTTACTGTTCACTGGTGTCACTTTGGTGTGTGCACATGGCATAAAGCGGAGACACAGATAATTGAGCTCAGCAACAGGCCTACTAATGAGCCAGTTCTGGTATCTATGCCTGACCCTGCATTGTGTTACAGCACTATAGCCTTTGTGTGCTTAAGGGAAAGAAAGAGGACTTTTGTTTCTTTAATTGCATAACTAATCTTCCTCTGACACTCAGGGAGATGGAAAAGGTCTAATATCACAGTTCCTGGAAAGGATTCTTCTTCCCCTTGTCACCTGGAGACAGATTTACTAGGGTTGCTCTTGAATGAGTGGCAGCTGTGCTCCTGTCCAATCCAGACAGCAAGCTATCTCCTGTATGTTTAATTTACACCACCACCATGCTCCTGAGGGCTCTAGGCACACTCTCACTAAGATTTCAAGAGGGAAGAGGTCCTAGATCGGGATCCAAACAATTGTCACAGGTCCTCCATCCACATGCATGTCACTTCATCTCCCACTCTCAGATGGGAAGCAGAAAGGACTGTCATCATGTTGTAAATTCCTCAGGGCAGAGTGGTCTCCAATGAGCTCTAGCACAGCAAAGCCCTGGGCGCTCATCAAAGGCCTCCATTCAGTGCACATTCAGAGACTTAAATGCCTGTGCACCTTTCTAAGCACATAGCTGTGATGCTCATGCTTGGCTAGTTTAGAAAACTGTTATTATTCTTTTTCAGCAAGGGAAATTCTCTGTTTTCTAGATTTCTTTAAATTCTGAGTCTGCCTTTATTGGCCGCTAATGTAGAGCATATCCCATTAAGCTTAGGAAGCATCCTTGCCAGTTATATTCATGAAAGAATGCTCCATTCCTGCTGCATGAATTTTTCTCTCCATTTTCCCTCATTTTCTGCTATGCAGACTATGATTTCCACATGTGTATTAAGCATAGTGCCCAGCAAGTCTATGTTTTAGTTGTGTTAACCAAGTGACTATGATTTAAATTTTAGTTCTCAAATCTTCAGTTGCTATTATATCTAGAATCCATCTAATCTTCCCTAAGGCTTATTACCTAAGCACCTCAGTGTCACCCATACTCAGTCCCAGGTGTGCTTATGTCACGACAGACACTCAGTAGCTCTCCAGTAGCCTATGCCAGGTCTCTGTCACGATATACAACCTCTTCTGCTCATCTCTAAGACCTGAGCCAACAAGCATCACGCAACAAACACCAGGCTTCTCATCTGGGGGGCAACCTGGATATCATTTCTTCCCTTTACTTAGAGGACAGCAATTATTATCTCCTTTAAGACCCAGGCTCAACCAACAGCTCAGAGGCCTTTCTGAATTGGTACTCTCTTGTCCTTTTCTTGAAGCTGCTGCCCTTTGTAGGGTAGAGCAGCTGGTGTTCACATGGCTAGGGCTGGTTTGCAGAAGAGCACTTTTGGAAGAGCTATAAGAGGGGAATTCAATATGCACAGCACCCCTTCCTTCTGACCTTGTTAAGAAGAGTGGTGTTGGTCGGCACACTCAAGCTGTCACAAAGGGATAAAAAGTTTGCTTTGTCCAGTACACCAGAGCCATCCTTGTCACACTGAAGAAAAGCCTCCTGAATATTCTTGTTGTGCAAGTGCTTATGGGGCTTCAGCTCTTCCTGAACATGCACAATTAATTCATCTGGTTCCTGCTTGCTGGTCCCAAGCTTGGGGATGTCACTGTAGAAGCAAGGAAGAATAGGACTTCATGCAAAAGTTACTTCTGGCAGCCTTACTGTGACATTTTTTTGTGCTGACTGCCCATCACAGCTGGCCAGGCTGTATTTCTGAATAAGCAGCAGGCTTCTAGGATGCTTGTCTTGATCTTGGAGCATTAAGTAAACTATTTTCCCCATGCACCTTTTGCCTTCAAGTGCCCTGAGAGCACAAGCATTTTCTTGTGGTGCTTCATACAGCCCCAGGAACTGCATGCAACTCTAGTTTCAACCAGAGTCCTTGAACTACCATGATACTAACTGACACCAAAGTGTGTTGTGGGGTAAAAGGGTTGTTCCCTAGTCACCCAAAATGGGTCCAGTCAGCTAAAAAAGAGGCTCTTCTAGGGTGATAAGCACAGCCAGAGCAAATGAAAAAGAATTCGTCTCTCCATTGAGCTTACAAGTGAGTCATGCAGATATTGTCAGCAGCACCTGTTGCAGTTAACTACTTACTGCCTTTTGGAAAAAGACGGCTGTCCATTTAGCTATATATCTGCTGCTGAGCCAGAGCTGTCCCACAAGGTTTTTGGGTCAGCAGCAGCCACAACATTATATTATACACACTTAACCCTCCCTATATGTGTCCAGACACAGGTTCTTGGAGCTGAATAATCAGCTAAGTAACCATTAGGCAGCAGGCAGGATCCCGTACACGCTGCTGGAAATGTCCTTAGCTGTCAACCCTAAGTCTTGTTAAGCTCACCACCATCCTTTGAAGCTTACCTGTTGTCAGGCTCCTTTACCACCTGCTTTGGGTGAAAATGATCCCTCAGGGATTGCAGTGTTGCTGCAGGGAAACTTCCTGCATTGCTCTCCATATAATTAAGCACATATTCATCAGCGTCAGTGATAACAAACCTGTGACCAAACACTGGGAAAAAGGAATTTAAAAAAGCAGTGTTACTTGCCTTTCAGCATGGGCAAGTCATTCCATCATCCAGGAGAGAGCATGGATTTTCTCTTGTGGCTGGGCTCAGGGTTGAGCAAGCACTGCTATCTGTTTCAGTCCTTGAAGTGAGAATAGTTTCACTGACTCAGAGAGAGTTCTGCTGCAAGAAGAGCAGCTGCTGAGAGCAAACGCCCTGTAGCTGGGCCTATAATGACTCCCCCATTAACACCGGTGTGTTTCTAAACATTTCAGTATTACATTTGTTTTCCTTACAGGATAGAATTATGGCCTTTGCTGAAGGTAGTCATCTGGCATAGCTTTAACCCTGTGAATCCTGGTGGGTCTCAATCATAAATTGAATACACACCATGGAAAATAAAGTTCTTTTCCTAATTATGTTAAAGGTCCAAACACTGTCAGTAACAAAGTTGTATCAATGTACACCAGCTGGTGACCTGGAAACTCCAATATGATGAGACCCAGAAGGAACAGATCTTCCAAATGAAGGAAGGCATATGCACTATCCATGCAATTAATGACATATCAGAGCAGGCACTGAAAAACAGGACTCAGAGAATATCAAAGATCCTACCTTCAATTGTAGAGCCAATTGTGAGATCAGAGGGCCCATAGTACTTAGCATTTTCTGTAGTTGAGCCTGGTTTGGCAACTCTGGTCTTTCTTAAGTATTTGCCTCCAATGATGCCAGAGTTACGGACCGGAGGTTCATAGATGCTGATCATGTCATTGGAGAGGAAATAAGAGAGAATGAAACGACGCTTTCTATCCTCGGGGTTTGGTGATTCCTAGAGGAAAGGTAGTGGCTTTGAAAAGAACATTGGAACCAGGTTTTTATTTCCTAGGGTGCTTAGAAGTACCTGGTAACCCACTCATAAGCACCCAGAGTTCACTACTTTTTTATATAGATAAATAATCAAAGCGCTTGCTGTATGCCAAAAGCTACAGATATGCTGACAGAGCCCTAGGAAGCATTAAATATCTGAATTTCAAAGGTTACTTGCTCTAGTCAGGTTCTCAGAGGCAGAATCTGGGCAGCAGTGACCAAGTACATTCAGTGTTTCCACAGACTGAGTAATCCAAGAGAAAGGAATATCCTATATGGAATGATTCATCACAGAGAGACTGGCTGTAAAATTCAGCATTAAAGTTATATTTTTCATTCTAATGAGTGCCTGCAAGAGGTTGGTGCTGCTTTCAGCTCTTAGTCACAGGAAGACACTCCCCTGACACACCAGTAGGTTTACTTGCTTAGTTTAAAATTAAGTGGATCTGAACTCATCAGCTGTGACCTTTAGGATCTCCTGCACAATAGGAAAAAGAAATCAGCCCTTATTCACCCTGAGTGTTTGGAGAGGGCAGGCACCAGTCAGCACAGGAAATGCCATTGCTGCTGCTGGATGTGCCAGAGGCTCCTTGCATAAACCCACTGTAAAGCTGGCACAAATGCCAGGGCCTGAAAGTCATTGTGGGTGGAAAGCACCATCCCTGTGGACTCTGGCTTTTATGCTGGCACTTGGCTGCTCTGCTAGCACAGCCTTTTGCTGGCTACTGCACCCAGCACTACCCTGGAGAAGGGCAGGTGCTGGGAGCTAGCAGTGTAGAGACAGCAAGCTCATGCTTGTGGCAGCAGTTGAAAGCAGGCAAGGCACAGTGCCCAGTTGCAATGCTGTTTCAGTTAGGGCCATCTGTCATGTGCTGATGTCAGTGGAGTTTTTCCATAAATGGCTGTGGGTTTGTAACATGTCTGGTTTGTATTTTCTGGCCTGCTTTTTTTTTACCTTTATGTGCTGCTAATTGTCATAGCAAGTACACAATAACCCAACAGCATCCCCTGAGGGGCACTTGTGTTGGCTTGAGGAAACTCCCTTTTCCCACCAGCACAGAGGAGAATTTGCAAACAGCCTGTCTGAGCAGGCTGTTCTTCCCATGCTTCTGACTCTACAACATAACCCGGCACTATACCATCAAGGAAAGCACTCACCAGGGCCACCTGGTATCGCAGCACCTTGTTGTCATTCTCTAGCATCTTAATTACATCTTTCCGGGGAGGTTTTGGAAACAGAGAAAAGCAGTTCTGAAGAGTGTCTTCAAGGATGCCAAAACCATTATAGGGAGGAATTATCTGCATCCAGAGGACATATCAAACATAAACAGTTGAAACTAAGAACAAGACAATGTTTGCAAGAGAACTTATAAAAAAAATCTGTTAGGAAAGAAAGAAAGCCGTCACCAGATAGCAATAGATGTGACATCCTGATTAGCAGAGATGCTACTAGCCTAGCCATGTGTTGGACCCCTTATCTATAGTAAATATTCAGAAGAACTAAGAAAACTTGAAATTCAGAAAGCCAGGTAATTTGTTTGAATAAAGAGACTATGGCTGTACTATTAACTAAACCCTCCTGTGCACAGGAAATCAATCCTCTGTATGGTCACATTGTTAACCTAATCCCCATCATGTTTGTGGTTTGTAGGCCAGCTAGCACTTAAAACCATTCCTAGGCACAGTCTGGGAGGTAACAAGGACTCTAACCATCCCCAGTAGGCAGTTTGGACTTGACAACTCCATTTTGGATGGTGAGGGAGAGTTTAGGAGTATGATGCAGCCAGACTGTGCCACTTGGCTTCCCAGACAAAACCAAACCCTGACACTGTTTAATGTTCTAGTATACAGACATAACCAGAGTTCTTTCTATCACTATTAGCAAGTGCTTTGTCCTTTACAGTATTAGAAATTAATGGCTCCAGAGGACTTCCATTTTTATGTTAGTGATGACCATTCCTGCCTTGTCTTTTTGAAGTTGCTCTTGTCTTTAAGCTGTACATGTTTACTACAGGTTCTTATTAAGCTGAACTTATGCTTTACCATAAGAGCATATACCAACTGCTTCCTTCTCTTCTTTCCTTTGAGAAACTGCTTGCAGTACCTGTTGAACTTCCTCAGGTGGTTTCTTCTTTATTTCCACTGGCTGGAAGTCAGTGATGCCAAATTTGTCACGATAAAAGTTTCGTGTGAACTCATCACAATCATAGATGAAGAAATTGCGTCCAAGGAGGTTGGTAGATTTGCCAACAGCAAAATCTTTAGCTGTGTACCACTCAAGTACCTCCTGATCAGAGATCTCCATCACACAGATTGGGAAAGTCTCTAAGAACAAGACAGCAATAGGAAAAATTAGGTAAGCAGGCAGATATTAACATTTACTAGTGAAAAGGGATACAAAAGCAAACTGTATAAATAGCTCCTGGGAGCTGTTGGTACTGCTGTCCTGCCACTGCTTCCTAGAAGATAAAGAATTTAGTGGTCATTTTAAGAACTTTTCTTTGGCCAAAACTGATGACACTTGAAATATTCTCGGCAAAAATTCTCCAGACTCAGCGTACCTCTAATACAGCCACCACATGTCTACCCACCAAGGCCCTTTAGCACAGAAAGATGTGCTGGTCAATCTAAACTTACTTTGCTTATCCACAAAGGTTTTGGGTATGCGCTGGCGTCTTATCAGTACTGGGAATGGGTCTCTACCATCATTTTGCTTGTGGACTTCCCGAACCTCCACTGTGTCATCTGCCAAGTAGTAATGGATGATGTAAGGCCGATTCTCACCAAAGATGCTGTTAGTGTCATCCCACATGGCATAGAAACGAAGGACCTGGGGTGGAGGAAAAAGAGGCAGAGAAGACAAGCAAGGACTAGAATTACTATTTATTTACTACACTATTATTACTATATTACTATTTAATTACTATAGAATTGCTTTGTCCAAATGAAGTGGTTAAAATTAGGTATTAGGAAAACACACTTTACTATGAGGGTGGTGAGGCACTGGCAGAGGTTGCCCAGAGAAGCTGTGGATGCCTCATCTTTGGAAGTGTTCAAGGCCAGGTTGCATGGGGCTTGGAGCAACCTGGTCTAGTGAAAGGTGTCCCTGCCCGTGGTATGGGGGTCAGAACTAGGTGATCTTTAAGGTCCAGGCCAACCCAAACCATTCTATGAGTCTACAGAATGGGTTAGGTGACTGGAGACATCTCACCAAGCTTCTCTATCAGGTCCAGAAGAACCAAGGTACCATACTATGGAGACTGGGATGATTTGGCTGCTGAGACAGCACTGGGAAGGGTAGCAGGGACCTTGAGAGTTGGACAGGCCTGGCTTACCTTGACAACAGTAAGAGAGAAAGAGTTTATGCTAAGACAAGAGATTTAGTTCTGGAAGCATACAGAAAATTGGGGAGGGTGGGGAGGGAAAAATGATTAAGAAGCAGCAGAAAATAATTGCCCAGGAATGAATGGGGAAGTAGTCTTACAGGAAGTGATTTTTATAATGAAACTTAATACAGTAAGACAGAATTTTGTTTTGACTCTTAAACCTCTTACAGGTTTCAGGGCCAACTCTTTACTGCTGTTACACCAAAGAAGGCAGAGGAGAATATATTCAGCAGTCCTGAGAAGGCTGCATTCACTGCAGGCCTCATCTTATTTCTGCTTAGTGCAAATATCATCTGTTAATGCCACAGAAATCAAATTCCTCACACTGCAGTGCTCAGAAGTCCCCCAAGGCACAGCTTCTAAACAGGCAGCCCAATAGCAGGGAAGATTTGGCCCAGCACAGACCTGAGTCACTAAAGCTAAACTGGCAGTAAAATGGCAGGCATGGCCCAGCTTGCATCCACACAGCAAAGCTATCTGCTCCCCTCAAAACAGGGTGACAATATCCAAAATGGCACCTGAAAATGATCCTGGCCTGTGTTAACTCCTAGCTGATGGTCAAGAGTTTGGCTGATAGCTGGCTAGGGACAACATGCAGAACTCAGGTCATGCTTTGCCCCTATTTTCTAGTATAGAAACAGTCTATAGAGTTTCTTACATTGTTGCTAGATGAAAAGATGAAGATCCAGAGGAGCATGGAGAAGTGTTAGTCAATTGTGTGCACAGAGCAAGTGGCATTTGTATTTGAAATTTTCCACTCTGGCACCTGGCACTGATGTTTTGGAGGAAGAGAGGAGTGGACACAGCATGGTCATTGGTCATAGAAATGCACCTGGCTGCTAACTTCCTGAGACAGGTAGCTTATCTCATCCCAACAGAAAGCAAGAGAGAAATGGAGGATTTAGAGCATAAGCTCTGCAATCCAAAGAGAAGCTGTTTACAAGGCATAAAGTTCAGCAAAAACATAAAAGATTTTGTTTCTTACTAAAGCCAAAAGAGGAGAAAATCTGGAATCTGTTCAGGGCAGTGAAATTTTTTTAGAATGAGGAAGGTTGCAGACATTCATAGACTCAGGTTTCAATAACATGTGCAGTCTGTAATGTGGGTAATCACCACCAGCTCTCTCACCTGCTTGTCGTAAGTCAGAAACTGTTTGAGTTGGTCAAAATCTGATGGTGTTATGTACTTGCGCACAGGCATCTGACGCAGTTCTGTGTAAGGATCAAAAGCCATTTTCTCTGGAGGGTTCACTTCAATTCCTTGGCTCTCCAGGAACTCCTAGGAAGGTCAACTGAGGTATTAATGGTGCCGAGAGTTCTGAAGATAAGTAGTAACTACAGATTACAGATGGGCTGAGATGAGTGTTGTTAGAATACTGCAAGCTCATTCCTCACAGACTACCAGCTGAAGGAGTATTAGTTCTACTGCAGTAGCAAATACAATAGAAGATGACCAAGAAGTTTCTCTTTAAGCTGCTTCTTAGCTTTGATTGTCTTTTAATTAACCAGGGCAGTTCTGTCCTTGACATCCTAACTCAGATTTTACTTGAGCACAGTTTTACTTGACTTTAGGGCTTTAAATGCCCTGTCAGTTGGTAAATAAAAAAGATTAGATTAATGCATAACTGCAGATGTAGTCGTCCAGAATTTGCAAGAGATCTAGCGCTCTCCAATGTGTGGACAGTAGATACCTAGTGTTACCCACACTAGGCCCACCAAGGCCCTTCAGGCCATAAGGATATGTGCCAGAGTGGCAGCGTCATTCCATCTTTCAGGAGAAGTACTTTTCCCACAGAGAGAGAGCAATCTGCTTGTTTATAAAGGGACCCTTTGCTTACATTGGATGCGTCAACGAACTCTAGGGTATTACTTATGTACTCACATCAGTCACCCAAAGTAACCTCTGAAGTCAATGGACTTCTTTCCTTTCTGGCCTTGGGAAGTGGCCTAGGAAAACATTCATCCCAGGAAGCCCTATGTAAACTTCTCCAAGAGGCACGTGAGATCACCCTGAAGAGTCACAATGCAGATTCACGCTTTCAGACTATTTTCTCGTCTGGAGGATGCCAGTTAGTGATAAATGGACTAGTAGCCTTGAGATACAGACCCACATAGCTGATTTCATGTTTTCCACCAAACAGCCAAACAACATGAACATGAGGACCAGCCCTTCACCTGCTGTGAATTGTCTTTAGCAGTCATCCAGTTCCAGAAGAGGTGGCCCCACATGTTCTCAACAGTCACATATATACCAATATATTATGCCTGGGAACATTCCTGGGCACTGAGGGAAACTGGCAAGGAATAACCTGAATCTACACTTCTCTGAGCCTCCAGGACAGGTTGGCTGCATGTAATTCACCGATTAGGAATGGTCCCTGGAGCATTCTAACTCCTGGACTGCTTCTGGGAATTGCTTGGAAGAATAGAATCATAGAATAGTAGTTGAATAGGACTGAGATTATACTGGGAACAATCTAACAGGCTACCAGTATACTGCATTTGTTACTATTTGTTACTCGATTGCTATTATGTCATTTACTGGTATAGAAACAGCCAGAAATAGAAAAGCAGGCAATGAGTATGCTGTCTTAGAAAGGGCAGTTCACACCACAACTCTCAACCCACAGATCATAACCTCTTTTCTGGCTTGGCTGTAGATGGGTGCAGAGTTAATTATTGCATTCCCTCTCCCTGTTTTTAAGAGGAGATGTGAGAGAAAAGAGTTAGGATCAGTAGCTTCTCTCTCACATATGCACAATGTTTCATCTAGAATCTAAGCAGTTAAACACACAGAGATGAACTTAGAATTTGTGTTGTAAAGAGAAGTCTTGAGAACCAAAGATGGGACTCCCAGAGTTCCTAAGGCAAAAGTACTGAGCAATTAACTCAGCAAATATTATACCCTGAACTCCCCAATGATCTGAAGAAGGAAGTCTTCATGAAAAGCAAAATGAAAGATTGTGAGCAACCATATTATGAAAGTTACAGATGCAGACTACTGGACTCTATCTAGCAGGTCTGTCTACCTGTAACTGCTGTGATTCTTTCTGTCAGTGTTCTCTGTACAAGCAACACACCTGTGTGAATCTGTCACAGTCGACTATGCGGTATGTCCTGCCATACATGGTGATGTTTATGCCTCGATTCAGATCTTTCCAATGGTAATGTTCCCCATGGTCATTCTTGGGCACCCGGTGGCGTCTGATATGTTTGCCTTGAGGAATACCAGAGTTCTGCACAACAGGTTCTATGACGTACATGCTGTCATCTTCCAAATAGTAATAGATACACACTTGGCGGATACGGTAATGCTCTTCTGCAGAGAGAGGAACATCTTCCTGGAAATAGGCATCAAACTTCAAAATCTGCCAAAGGGACAATATAAACAAAAGGTGAAAGAAAAATTTTGAACACCACAATTAGGTAATTAAGACCAAAAATTTATTTGCAATTTGCTTTGGCAGTGTGAAGTTGCTGGATTGTAATCTATAAAATCATCTAACCCAACTATAGCCTAATTTGTGATGGACGGAAGAGGCATCATGAGGGCTTTTATCAAGATCTGCCTTTTACAAGGTGTAAAAAATACAGCCTTTTCTCTACTCCTCCTTGATCACCTTGAAGTTTCAAACCACTGCCAGGTGTGTGGTTACTGCCAATAATGTAGTTTACTGGCATGCATGACTTTACTATTGTCAGCTTTGCAGACGCTCATTTAGGGAAGCTATCAGGAGATTTTAGTAAAGAGTCTAACAACATCTGTGGATTTTTAAAAGCTGCATAGATTGGCTGAAGTAACACCTATTCAGCACTGACAGCAAAGGCTACTATGTGCTGGAGAAACAAGGAGACAAATCAGCCAGTCATGGTTCCTGTGCATGGCAGAAGTATGAGGAATATTCCCCCCAAGAACATTTAATGTGCCTAAGAGAATGTAGGTGGTCAATCAGGCTTTGCTTACCCAGAGGCCTGGTAATAAAGTGACAATAAAGCCAGCAAGTTCCTACCAGCCAGCAAAAGTACTTCAAAAGGGACCGTGACTCCCCTTGGCAGCATGGGGCCCCTGCTGCTACTGTGGCTTGAATGAAGGGACAGAGAAGTATCTGGCAGATTAAACAGCAACATCTACATTACTCTGAAGGAACAGCCTCAGTAATTAACAGAGCTCATCTGTTCCCCAGATTGTCTCACAGATGGGCTGAGAGTTGGCTGTGGACTGCCTTTCCAGGCCTGCCTGCACGTGCTCAAGTCTGCTAAGCCTGGCATGCTCTGCAGTGACTGTTCTCTCAGTGGCTGAAGGTGTACTCACCAGCTTGCAGTCTATGCAACTGATTCATTTAAAATCCAAGGGTCAGCTCAGGACTACTCAGAGCAGACACACTGACACCTCCTAATCTGATATCATCACCAAAGTGTAATGCAGGAAGTACTAATACTGCAGGACAGGCTGCAACACGCTGTGGTGACAAACACAAGCATGAATATGATAGACCACAGTTAAATAATCTAACAGGGTCCCCATTGCAGATTGTTATTTACAGTTCAATTACAATCTCAATATAGTTTTGGAAACACAAAAGGCGGATTGTGGCTTACAGGACAGTGGTTATAAACTGAAGCTTTTCAAACTTCTTTTCCAGTGCCTGCTGGAAGTGCTCTAGTGTAACTTGTGGGGAATGTCTTACATGGTTTATGTATTATAATCCTCCTCCCAAGCAAAGAAAGCCTCTTTCAGTCTGGGGTTCAGCTGTCTCTGACTAAGGTCTATGGCATCTGAAAACTGCTGTACACTGTCCCATGAACCCTGGAGCTGGCTGTTTATGTCTCTGAACTTGGCCAACGATATTCCTGGAATAAGCTTCTTTATACCTTTTTGTCAAAAGCCACGTGTGCTGGAATGAAGCCTGAAGGTGGAGCCCGCTTGACTTGTCCATAGGTCAGCGTGGGTCTCTTGCTGGCTAATTCGTCTAATTCAGCTTGAGAAAGCTGACTAACATACAGCCGCGCCCCACCAGACCCCACTGTTGGCAGCTGAGAAAAGGCATATCCATTTTTGTAGCCCAGTGTCTGGGATCGATGAAAACATGTTTTCTGTGGAAGGAAATCCAGCTGTTAAAATACTGCATGCATTTAGCTGAGACAGCTACTGAAAGCACTTACAAACCAGTAAAAAAACTGTAATATCCAGAATTCCCCCTTCCTCTTTCCCCCACACCCCAATTTTATTATAACCAACTTCAGAAGTCATTTACAATTAGATTTTAGATCAAGAAGGCTGAAAAATCCAATAAATGGCTGGAGGAAGAAAACATCAGGTGAGCTCAACTCCTAGCACTGCCACATACTCCCCAAGAACTTAAATAACTTAATTGTCCTACTTCCATCATTCTCAGTGCCTAGAATGGGGTGAAAGCACTTTGTCTGCCCTAGTATTTACTTCACAAACTCTTTGTTCCCTACTCTGTGTTACAGAATTACAGAGCACCATGGGACTACACTGTGTTATTGCCTTATGGTGCTCCCTTGACTATTACATGTCATGCACTCTATGTGTTTTCTACTGCTATTTATTTTTTTAACCCTCTCTTGGGGATGATACAGGATTTTCTTCACTGGGCTAAATCAAGGTGTGTCACACTCACAGAACTGCAGTTTTGAAATGTACCAAAGCATATGAGCTGTTTCACCACCCCTTTCCACAATCCATGCAAAGGTCACACATTAAATAATCACAATCATAGTGTCAGATCTTACAGCAGATTAATGAGAAGCCTGATTAAGCTGAGTAGAATTCTATGTGGGCACTGTATAATGCTGGCTATAGGATTCACCTGTTATTTTTTGGTTTGTTGGTTTAATCTGAGTTTAGAGCTTCTTTCACCTATCTTTGCTAACTGCCTCATGCCACCTATTGAGCCATTCTTCAGGCTACATAATTATCCAGATAGCCCAGGAAGGTCTCTGCTTTGATTAAGGCCGCACAAGAAGAAAAAGTCAGAGGTGTGAATAGAACCTGGTCTCTGTCAGCCCAGTTCTATTCTTCACTACTGAAAATTAGGATCACACTTGAGTGACTGCAAGAAACTTGACTTGCTGTACATACCACCACACCTGGTATCTCACCTGCAATCCAGAAAGCATTTGAAATCATGCATGCCTAGCTGGTCCCACTGGGCTTTCAACACTTAATGCTCCAGAGAAAGCAGCAGTAACTGCAAGTCCTTCATAAAAAAATCCCTGACTTTACCTTGGCTTTTGCCAAGTAAAACAGAGTTGTACACATTTCTAGTGCTGAAGGAATAAGCTTCAGCTCCTTTTCCAGACACAGACTGGAGCTCAAACTCAAGCATTTGAACCACTTTTTTTCCACCCTCTCTCTCACAGTCCCATGGTTAAGCCTCTAATCTTATTTATACCTCCAAGGCCCCACTTGAATTTCACATAATTGCCTGTCTTCTCTTTAAACTGGTAGTACAGATCTTGCAATGCTGTGGAGAGAGCAGTTAGGAAAACAGATTTGGGTGAAATCTACAGAGTTTACTGAGGACCTGTTAGCAGAATGTCTTATAAACATTAGTCTTGCCCCAGAACTGCCATTTCCTTCTGTTAGATAAATATGAAAGGAAAGTTGAGGGGGGAAAAAAAATCAAGGAAAACCAGGAAGTTAGTCCTTAAATTGGGCAGTATCAGTGTTTGTCAAAAGTGCACAGGCTTTTAAGGGCCCACAGCTGCTTGAAGAAAACACCTCATAAATTCATAAGACTCTGGAGTCAATAAGCTCTCTGAAGACAGCACGAATGCCAGATAACATCTCACAGTATCAGGTGACTAATGCAAATTTAAAAGGGAAAACCCAGAATGTAAACTCCTAATCTCAGTTGCTGCCAGTCCATATCTGAAGAATTAAGTTGTTCATTTTGCCAAGTATATAACACTTCATACAAACACCATTCCCCCTCCCAGTGTCTCTGTTTCTCTGCCACATGGGCACTAAGCAATAACAATATTATCTTATTTGAACACAGAGGTTTTCTTCAGCACTTCTCAGCATTCACTTGGAAAGCATGCATTGTCGTGCCCATTTTATAGATTGGGAAACAGGCAAAGTGAGTTGATAGCATGCACTGAGGCTCATCCTGAGAAACACTGCAAAGACCTTTCTGGAGTTCAGATCTCTTTAAAGCATTATCAATAGTTCAATACTTCAAGTTACTCTAAAATAACAATCTGCTCTGCCAAGTTCCATGGGTGTTTCTTACACACACAGAGTGCTACTGAAGTCAATAGAAGCATTCACATGACTAAAGTGAGCAAGATTTTACTGATAGAGGAAATATTATTTTGCTAGGGGCAGAAATTTGCATTGCATATTTCCAAGATGTTATAAATTAAATTGAGGAAATAATATTATTGAGCCGAGGATAATTCTAAGGTAACCTTTACTACTGCTTTGATTAAGAGCATTTGTTATGAATAAATGACTCCACTTACTGATGAGGAACTCAGTCGTCACTAACTTAGGAAGTAGTTTGTTGCTGGAAGCCACCACTAAGACTGGTACAGTGAAAAGTTATGCTTAGGTAGCCCCAATCCACACATGAGCAGAATAAAGAGAGGGTCCTATTTAGGTAAATAGAGAAAACTGGGTTCCCACAAAAGCATCCAGAATTATCTAGACTGGGTTTATCAAAGCCCAGCACGCTGTGCTGCAGGCAAGGAAGACTTGGCTGGTTCCCATGCCACACCTGAGAAATGCACTGTTCAATAAGATTGTTTCACCTCTAGGTGTAACTAAGGAGAATAGTTCCAAGGTGTATCAGTTCTGTGGAGGAATACCAGTTCTCAGAAGACTATCAGGATCACAGGTTTCAGACCATTAGTTCTCTGTGGGCTACCAAGGATTCAGTTCTCCAGGCAATACTGGAAGAGCATTTGTGGAAGTATCAGAGATTTGGAGGAGGGGTATCAGAAGGGTATTACTTGCTCAGGAGATTGGTGACTTCAGGGTGTATCAGTCCTTCTAAAGATGGGGTGTGGGTCCAGGACATAACTGTATTGTGATGGTTTTGGGGGATTAATTCCTACTGAAGAACTGCTTGAGGTTTGGAAACTGTTGTTTCTCCTGGGTATAATAAGAAAGGCATATATGAAGAGGGGCTGTCAGGTGAGTTTATGGATCCTGATTTGGGGTGGTATCAGATTAAGTACCAGGTTCAGAACATGTTGCCTTGGCAAAACTGAGATGGTTCAGAGAAACAGCAGCTTTCCTGGGGAAATCAGATTTCAAGACTGTAAAGTGAGCTGGGGGCTATGGTTTCCATTGGAGTATGACATGAACTGGCAGGGGAATGATTGGATAGATTCAGGGGTACTGGATTACCATGGGATGGGCTCGCAGCTAGTAGTTCTGAAGTTATAGAGAAAACATGTCAGATAAGTCTCAAATGAGGGTCTCAAATAAGGGTGGAATCTACTTCTCCAAAGCTGTCAGGACATTTTCAGCAGTTATCAGACGGGTGCAAGATGCCATGGATTCTTAGGGACAAGATTAAGAGTGCCAGATCTCCTGAACAGTGGTCACAGGGATGCCTGGTCCCTGAGACTTAAGAGAATAGCAGGTGTGCTGTGCAGGGGTCAGGGCATTCCAAGTGGGTTCAGAGAGTTCGGGTCCTCTGGAAGAGAGTTCAGCAGACAGTTGTTGTCTTTGGGAAAAAGCAGGTCCCCTTACCAGTAAGTATTAGGTCTGCTGAGGAAGCTTCAAATGAGTGCACAGGGCACCAGCTCCCTTGGAGGCCGCTTCACAGGGTACCAGGGACCCCAAAGGGTGTGTGGTGAGTTTGAGGGGTACCAGGCTCGCAGGACATGGGTTCATAGGACACCAAGTCCCCTCAGGGATATTAGATGGATTCAGGAAGTACTAGACCTCTTGGGGGAATCAGAGGGCATTCTGAGAGAATAGGAGGTTCCCTCATGATAGGTTCAGGGGGTAACATGACGACTATTAGGCAAGTTTAGGGGTACGAGGTCTGTTGGGGAGTTAAAGTCTGAGTGATTATGAGATTCTCAGAGCGTGTCTTCAGGGGATACCAGTACCCCGGGGGGCAGACAGACAGGGGGCACGTCACTAACGAGCCATTGGACCAGTTTTGGGGGGGTGGGGGGTGTTGTTGGAGGGGTGGTTTGCAGGTCCTGTTCTCAGGGGGGCAGCTGCTATGCCAGGCCAGACCTCGTTGTGCCGGCGGACTGGGGCTCTCGGGAGGCAGGGTGCACCGTGCGCCGAGCTCACCATGGGGTCCCTGAAAGAGCAGCCGGGCAGGAAGGGCAGACCCGAGCCCGAATGCGAGCTCATGGCGGAGGCGGCGTTTCTTCTCCGGCTTCGGAGACGCTGTCTCCACGGCAACCGCAGGCCCACTCAGTGCGCAGGCGCAAAGATAGAAGCGCATGCGCACAGTGACCAACCCGCCTTCCGCACCTGCGCCCTGAGCGACTGGGAGGCGTTGCCATGGCAATGGGAGGGCGGTGGAGCGAGCCAAGGCCACAAAGCGGGGTCGTCCTCCTTCGTCCCCGCAGCGTGGAAGTAGCAGGGCGGGGGTGTGTGGGAGGCGTTAATCCTGCGCGCTTAGGGACCAGGGTGCCGTCATGGCTCCCCTTCCAGCCAGGCAGGGCCTTTCAGCATCTCTCAGTGTAACCGCCATGTTGTCACTGCCAGGCCCTCGTCCCCTCGGCGCCACTGGTCCATGGCCATGCTGTTAAAATCACCTTCAAAACGGGTGATGGCATTCAGTTTGGGAAATGTCCCTACCCTGTGCAGAGGGAGAGGAGCAGCTGTGGAGGGCCAGAGCCGTACCTGGAGTACTCAAAGCAGTGTAACAGAAGAAGAGATTATGTTGGTTTACTGTGTATGTAATATGTACATTAGCTGACAAATAGTGGCTTTTATAATATGTAGCACTGATGAAGTTCCTCTTTTAAACACAATTTTTACTTCTTTCTGAAGGAAGCGGCAAGAAGAAGCAGCAGCGAGGTGGGAGGGGGAAATCAAAGGGAAGTTGGTTATGCAAAAATCACTCCCAAATACAAGAGATAAAGAGAGCTAAGTCAATCACCACAGAGGAATTAATGTTTGGTATATGTCTCCCTCAGTCTCTTTTATCAGCAGCACACAAGACAGACTGGGCTACAATTCAAGGGCAGCAGGATCTGAGTTTTGTAAGCAGAAGACAAGCAAAGAGAAGTGCAGCCAGACTGTCTGTCCAAGCATGGTGTGGGAGAGAGAAGAAAGCCAGACGGTGGGAGATAAAGGGTGAATCTGATGGGCTTAGGAAGGAAAATAATAGATTGAAGGCCAAGCAGGGCTGAAAGATCTGAAAGACAGCGGGCTGCTGATGTGGCTGCTGACTCAGATGCAGGTGCTGGGACTGAAGCATGCTCTGATTTCTCCTGCTGTGATAGCCAACCACTGTGCAGCAGGTTTCGTGAACATTAGTAAGTCCAGGGCCTTCCTCAGAGAAGGAAACTTGCACCCATGGGTGACAGGTCATCCTCTAGGAGAGTGATGGCAACTTCTTAACAAGGCTGTGCAGCAGAGCACCCCTGTGCACAGTTTGCAGTGGGGCAGCAGCACTGCTCTCCCACTCTTTGCATGAATGGGGAAGTAAGACTGGGGGATTTATCCAGTGTCACAAAGTAGGATCTTGCGCTTTAAGTGTGAGCAGGGACAGGATCAGAAGACTGTGGTCCACGTACATTCTTCCTGGGTGTTTTAAGGGAGATGGGAATGAAGAAAGGAAGATTAAGAAAAGCCATAGCAGTAGCTGGTAGTTTCTTAAGAATAGTGACCTTAAAGCAGGAGAGAGGAATACTGGAGAATAAGATGTTGAAGTGCAATTCAGAAAGTCTGGATTCGGCTACATCACTGGCATCAACTTCTGTACAGGCAAGCCCAACTTGCCAAGATTAAGACAAGCTCCTTTTGCCTCCTACATCCCTACTGTCTACTTACAAAAGGGAAAAGGAAGTCTTTATCCGGCTGTGCTTTGGTGGCACTGGAAGCCTCTCTGTGGCTACAGATGAAGATATCTCGCCCTCTGGTGGGTAAAAACACAGCAGTATAGGAGCCTTGCTCTGGATGTTTTATTAAGGAATAATAATGAAAATTATTAGTGTGATGGTAATAGGAGGGAAAAAAGTGGGGGTTTTTAGAACACTGAAATTCACACCGAGGGTATATCCTGGAGGGAGTGGTATGTACCTGGTCATACATGATCCTCCTGGTAAAGAGGGTTTAAACTAGTGATGACAGGAGAGAATGACCAGCAGCCTTGTTATGGAATGATGGACAAGGCTGATGAGCAGAGGACACGGTGTGATGTAACAGAAAGGGATCACAAAGTCAACGAAACAGAGCTTGAAAGGTGGGCCCTTGTGAACCCCATGTTCAACAAGGCCAAGTGCAAGGTCCTGCACCTGGGTCAGGGGCAGTCTCAAGCACAAATACAGGCTGGGTAGGGAATGGATTTAGAGCAGCCCTAAGGAGGACCTGGGCTTTTGGTCAATGAGAAGCACAACATGAGCCATCAGCGTGTGCTTGAGCCCAGAAAGCAACCAAGTCCTAGGCTGCATCACCAGCAGTGTGATCAGCAGGTTGTTGGAGGTGATTCTCCCCTTCTGCTCCACTCTGGTGGATGATCTTCAAAGTCCCTTCCAAACCAAACCATTCTATGATTCTGTGAAGGCTCAGGTGGGATCTTATCAGTGTATATAAATACCTGAAGGGATGGTGCAAACAGAAAGGGTCCAGGCTCTTTTCAGTGGTGCTCAGTGCCAGGACCAGAGGCCATGGGCACACACTGAAACACAGCAGGTTCCTCTGAACATCAGGAAACACTTTTTTACTGTGAGGGTGACCAAGCACTGGCACAAGTTGCTCAAAGAGGTGACAGAGTCTCCATCCTTGGAGCCATCTGGATGTGGTCCTGGTAACTGGCTCTGGATGTCCCTGCTTCAGCAGGGGAGAATGAACCAGCTGACCTCCAGAGATCCCTTCCAAACTCAACCATGCTGTGATTAAGCACAGCTACCAGCAAGAGCTTTATTTTACATAGGCTCATGATAACTGATTGATATTCTTTTGTCTATCAATCACTGTCTCTTTGACTTAATTTTAGCATGTGCTGAAATGGTTTGCTTGAACAGGCACTTGAATTCACAGCTTGGCCACTAAACCTGCCAGGCCACCAAATCACTAGCTACTCACCTCCGACAAACAATAAGGAAAACTGAAGTACTTATGTAGATGATGAACTTAAATCCCTCAAATCAGTGTCAGGGCAGCCATTCTGTACCTCCCTTGTGAAAAGTAAATGAGATCACATAGTTACTGTGAAACCTGGAAAGTGCTTTGGGATGTACAGATAAACCCACACCCTATTGTTCATTATTAATTATTATCCACTCTAATATATCCACTCTGTAATTACCATCTACTTTTCTTCCTAATGACTCATGACCTGTTGTAGTTGTGCATTTGAGAATTTCACACCACACCAATCCTTTTGCTTTTATAGATGGTTCTTTTTTTTTTTGTCATTACAATTTTTAAATAACAGTACCGTACAAAGCTTAAAATGTTGTCAGTGTTTTACACAATACAGAGTTAGCAGACGGGAGTTGGGAAGGGGATGGTTAATACGTTACACTCATACCCTTCCCTGTTTCCCAGGGAAAAAATACAAACTCTTTTGTACTTCTCTTTAGTAACAGTGTTTAAAAATAATATCAGTAAAAGATATAAATTGCAAGGCACATAAGGAACCCGTTCTTGCCTTCTTACACAAACTGTTAGGCATAAAATACAAGGTTAAGGTATGTCTCTCCATCCTCCCCTTCTGCCCTGGAGGGCACCAAGCAAATCCTGTCAGTGGATATTGGCTGCTAAAAGCACCCATGGACCAGCAGTCAACAACGAGGCTGCCTCTGCACCTCAGGTTCCTTCAGGATGAATCTCAAAAAGGAACAGCATAAGGCACATTGGGATGAATTGTTGGGAGTTGTCATTTACAGATACAGGTTGCAGATCTGCAAAAATACTGTCTCAGGATCAGAGGTTCCTGGGGGAGAGGATTAGTGCCTTGGTCCCTTCAGGATCTCAATATGCTCAACTTTTGGTGGTCAGCTCATTACCAAACCCTAACACTGGTACACCCCTCCCAGCCATGCCTCCTTAGAGGAATGCCAGGATGGAAGGGGGAGTGCTCCAAGAAGTAAGATCCAGGAGAAGGCCCCAAGAGGCTCCTGGGCAAGCTGAGCATTTATCACGGCAGCATTTCTACTCTCTCCAGACCCAGCCTTGGTCTCCCCTAGATCAATAGCAGGGTTTTCAGCAGTGCATCAGCAACCCCTTTTCAGTCCTAGCCCAGCTGAGGTGCAGTAGATTCCATGGCATGTGGAGTCTGCTCAGATAGGCAGCCAGATGCATAAGGCACAAGGATGAAGTCCAGGGATGTGGGAAAGAAATAAGCTGGTCAGAGGAAGAGGATGGAGACAGAGATGAAGGAAGGAAGTTCCAGTGTTGGTAAGCCACTTGTGACACAAGGGTGCATCCTCACAGCAGCAAGCATCTGTATTGTGTTTCCCTGCTAAATCAACCCATCATAGTAACCAGGAGGTCAGCTCCAGGTCTGAGTGCAGGGCCACATGGGGACATGAGTGGCTTCACCTGAGGGACAACATGAGAATGTGTAAGAACACCACCACTGTCACATGGTTGCTCCAGAAGTTTCACTTCTCTTGGACCAGGGAGGAGAAAGCATGTGACCAGAAACACCTCAGAAGAGCCAAGTGAGCACCTCCTTTCCCTGACCCTGAACTAGATGGCATTACTATTGTCACCCTTCTTTGGCAAAGGTAAGACACATAATCCATTTTCAAACCCTCTGAGAAGGAAATGCCTGGGTGATCCCTTCCTTCAGTACCATTATAACTCTAGGTAACAGCAGAGCAGGGTTTGCTATTAGTATCAGTTCCTTTCAGTTTTAGCCCAGTAAGGAGCTCTGAACCCCTGCAGTTTACTATCCTTCCTGCACAGGAGCCCACTGATACCATCCAGTCAGGTTCACACTCAGTGGCTTATTTTGCTCTACCTACCACAAAATCAATGCAAATTAGGCTGTGAGAAAAAACACTGCTCCCACTCAAGTCATTCCCCAGACTGGGAGGAGACCTACAACCAAAGCCATGGAGACTATGGAGAGAGTGGTCCATCAGTGTGGCTAAGCTAGTTGAGCAACCAAGCTGCTGTGCAAGGAGCAGCTGCTGCTGGCCTCCACTCTGGCCCTTCCCTGCGGGCAGGAGTGTCGTCCAAGTTTGCTGGCTGAAAGTTAAAACCAGCACATTACTGGCATTTTTTCGCTAGGATTGGTCTTCCGCTGGTCTATCTCCTAGCACCAGTTCACTTTGTGTTGAGATGAGCTTCCATGAATGGGAAGAGCTACAGTGAGGTGTAAGTGGGGAACACCCCCACTTGCCACTCCCCTGAGGCAAATCTGCTGTTAGCAAAATACAACAAAGGAAATTAAGTAATTAATTTCTAAGATGGACTGGATGTAAAGCAGGAGGCCTAGAGTAATGGGAAAGGGTGGACTAGATGACCTCCTCAAGGTTTTCCTATGATTTCTTCTCCTGTACTCAAAACTACAGAGGTTGAGAGCTCCTTTCCAGGCTAAAACTTAAAGGAGTTCTGCTAATAGCAAACCCTGTTCTGCTGCAACCTAGAGTTATACCGGTACTTCCTTCCCCCTTTGTAATTAATTTGTCCACAAAACACAGGACACAGAAAAGTTTTCAAAGAACTGTTGTCTGGCCCACCTTATTCCTTCAGCAGCGTAGCACTATTTCCTTCAGCCTAATCTTGACCCAACTAAGAGGCTTTGCAAATATAAAATCCAAAGGCAAAGCCTTTCTGGATAATAAATCACACACACATACACAAACACACACACATATCTCCATAGTTAAAAACAGATCAAGTGCAGAAATCAGTGCTTGTCACAAATCATATCCCCAACCCTACACTGCCTGCTCAGAACCACCAATCACAATACATTTGCCTGCCCTTGGGATTCAGTGAGACAAATAAGTGGCTGGAATAGGTCCCATAGATTCCTCAGATGCAGCAAAGATTTACACATCCAGGGAATTTGCCAGATGTCAAGGTGTTTGAGGCTGCAGGTCTTGTGTAGTCAGAGGAGCTGTGCCAGGGCTTACTATGGAAATCAAGCAGTGGGTCTAACAGGTGTCTAGACTGCATAGGACCACATCTTTATACTGGCTGTGAGCATCCTGTCCTGCAAATGCTACCAAGTTCAGTGCAACAGTGTGGCTCCATATCTGATATTCTCCTCAAACAAGCACAGCAGGGACTCATCTAGTGGAGGACACAGTAAACTTAACTCTTGCTAAACCTTGGACAGGAGTGACCTATGTACATAAGTGTCCCTGACTACTATCTTTGCTGCTTCACACAGGAGTCACCATGTCTCAAGGACAAACCCCTCCCAAAGTTCCACAGAACCCTAATATTGATACCTTGCTCCTGCCTTTTGCTGTTCTATCTTCACTTAGTGCTTCAGTGTCAGCTTGCCCACCAAGGACAGCTTAGTGTCCTGAAAGCACCATTAAGAGATAAATAAAGACTACTTCACTTTCATACCCTTTGGACCATGACTGCAGCAGGGCTGTTGGAGGTTCAGGGGACAGATCTTTTCCTATAATGGACATCTCACACCCAAGTTACTCTATACTGCGTGGACATGGAGGTCAGTCAGACTCTCTAAAGAGATGACACAGTCTATGCAGGAATGCATGAACCTGTCAGACAAACAACCAAAGTGATGTACCCAGCATCAAAAGCATCTCCTCAATTGGGGCCAGCCCCCTGAACACTGATGGCTCAGCCTCTGCTACTGCTATTGAAGAAGGCTCAAAACCATCTCAACCTGACCCAGGCCCAGCTCCTCCAAGGCACATAAGCACTTAAAAGAGAAGTGAGGAGTTTATGAAGACCTGTCCTGTAGGCTACCAAACAGTCATCAGCATTGGCACCACCTTAATTCAAATTCAAACTGCTGAGAAAGACACCATCTGTTAGTAATCCTTGGGATTGCCTGACTCCTTGGTTTGGATGAGCAGCTCCACTGAAGATGGTGCAATCATACAGAAAGAAAAGATGGAGCTGACCTAACATCTATACCAGTCACTGGCAGATACAGCACTCAAGTTCCAGTTCATTCTAGTGGGTCCCAGGTCAGGCATAAGTCTCCAAATGTACTTTGCCAAAGCTTCCTCAGCAACTTGGTGTTGAGATACCTGACAAGAGGATCATAGAGAGAACCTGGCTCAGCCCAGCTGGAGCAGGAAGAGGACTGTACCAGCCACTGTGCCACACATGCCCTTGCCACTGAACCATAGAAATGCAGACCTCTTCTGAAACCTTGCTACTGCCCTTGATAGTATCAGGTCCCCAGCAGATAGCAGAGATGGTAAAACGCAGTGAGATCATCACATCCAGCTGTGATCCTCACGGTGCATTCTCTGCTGTGTTGTGAGCCCTGGCAGACCCTTCTACAGTCTCATAGCCTTCAGGCTGTCCTCCCTGACATTCAGCAACATATCATCCACAGGTTTACCTGAATGAACAAGAAACCTCTGCCTATTTCAGCATCCTTGGTTAAGTGTTCTGGCTTTAAACACATCCATGTCCCCCTGGATGGCAAAAAGCAGTCCGTGCTGTGAAAATACATGTAGCATGAAGTCTTCAGCCCTCCACCCAAGTCCAGTGCCCAGGTTAGTCACAGTGTGTTAGGCAAATAAGACAGTTATGTCCCTTATATGTTATGCCCCTTGATTTTCACCCCCCAGTGATGTCACACCCATCATGTTCATGACTCTCAGGAGTCCTTTCTAGCCAGGATGGCCTTGATCCTGCATCGCAGGACGTAAGCTGTGATGGCACTACAAGCCACCAGGCCAAAAAAAGAAATGCAGGATAGATAAACAGAGAAAGGCCCGTGTCTCTTCAGGAAAATCTCCTGCCTGTTCTTGTAATCCAGAAGAATGGCCTCCAGCTGTGATAAGGTGCAGATGGCCAGGAAGGTGTGAAAGATCTGGTGGGCATGGCCAACAATATCGCAGGAGCCAGGGAAGTACTTCTCAGGGACTGGGCAGGAGAAGAAATAAGCACTGACAAGGAAAAACAGTATCTGGTATGTGTGGTACCAAGCAGCATCTTCCTCACAGCCCCCTAGGTGACATACAAACACCCGGTGAGCAACAGGACTGATATCCAAGATGAATGCCAGGCCAGCTGGGATCACCTGGCACATCTTCCTCATGATGGGATACGGCCGTCGGTACCGGTATTTCGCATAGCAGCAGCCAGCACAAGACAGCCAGCCACAGAAAGCGGCTGCTGGCAGGAAGAAAAGCCAGAACTTGTCATACCAGGCTTGGTCGGAGCTGTAGTAGAAATGAGCCAGGGCACTACCATACTGGTAGATGCTGACTCCAACATAGTCCATGAAGTAGAAGGTATAGTGGTACAGCTCTGATTTGGACTGCAGTAGGTGGGCCAAGAGGCTGCAGGTCAGATAAGTGATGGAGGAGAGGACAAAGATGAGCAAAGGCAAGGACCACGCATCTACAGGCAACTGCTCAGCCTCCACAAACATCTTGAATCTCAGCAGCACAGCCAGCGCTGCCAGGAGATGAGTCCACACATTGACCACCTCGTTATGCTTCTGGAAGAGGCTAAGGAAGTAGTACCGCCAGTCCTGGCCGGTGGGACGGTACCCAGTGTGAATGTACGGCTCACGGAAGAGCTGCGGCACCTCGCACTCTTTGACTGTGCAAGGCATCTTGGGGAAGCCATCCTCCAGCAGCCTGGGGAGACGACTGAGGTGCTGCCCACTGAGGGACAGTGTGCTGATCCGCTCTAGGATGGCTGTCATCTTGGAGTGTGCAGCAGCTCTGAGCCTGGATCTGGGGAACGTTGTCTTCCGGGCCCTGTAGGGAGGGGATAAAGAAGAAATGTTAACCGAGATGGACTGGGAAGAAGAGTGTGCTGCTCCTCCTGAGTGGGATGAGCCAAGGTGCTATTGAGATGCTGCTCCTGCTCTAAGGCAAACAGGCTTTTCTGAACTCCACAGACCTAAATTCAGCATGGAGAAGGATGGCACAGCCCTGTCCCTGCAGTTCAGCTAATGGGCACAGCCGTGTCACAAGCCTGCCCTTTCTTGGGCACTCAGCTTGAAGCATCTTCAGGAGTAGCCAGGAGCTGCCAGTAAGGAGATGCAAGAAGCAGTTAAATGTCAGGAAAGCACCTGATGATTTGCAGAAGTGATTTTTCACTCCTTTCCCTAGAACTGATTACTCAAGGACTAAACCGGGGTGTAATTACTTGTCTATGGGATAACCTGGCTTTCTACACCTGACCAAAGAGGGTCCTGACTAAATCATAGAGGGTGCAAATAAGCTCAGCTTCCCTGCCATACAGCTTGCACATGGGACTGCTACAGTGAGCTCAGCAGAGGGAGAAGGGGAGAAGTCCACAATCCCAAACCTGCAGTCCTCATCCCTACAGGTGCAAGAAGCAGCTGGAATGGGAGGTAATGAGATGTGCCTGGATACTCAGAGCAGCCAAACCCCAGTGCTGGGCACTCCTCCGTTCTGCTCCTTGGCAACCTCTGGAGTTGCTAAGCTCTGACTGAAAGGTTCAGATTCAGGGCAAAGCAGGATCCTAATGTCCAAAGACTACCTCACTGCACTGAATTAATTCTCAGTACCCTCTGTTTCCCTTTCACCCTAGATATTTCTCTTCCCTGATGGTGTTTATGCCACACGAAACAGAGAACTTATCACAGAGATGTCCCATGCTTAAGCCAAAATCAATGCTGATGGAGCCCCACCAGACTCTGTAAGGGCTGTGGTTACTCCTGTGCAGCCCACACATACACGTTTGCATGACTGAACCCTGACCCCTAAGCTTAGAGGCACCCACCCAGAGCTGCAATGGATGGAGATGGCCAATACTAAGTAAATGCAAACAATTTTGCGTGAGTGTGGGAAACTGTGTATTTTTCTTCAGTTGCATCAGGTACCAGCTGCTGCTAGAGATGGGACAGAGGAATAGTTTGCATGGACAAATGATGGGAGACCCAAGCTAGGCTGGCAAGACAACATGAAGAGCTAAGTCAGAGCAGGTGCTAAAGCAGCTTGCAAGTCCCACTTCCTCTCACAACCTAAAGCCTCTGATGACAGACAACATATTTTCACATTGTTTCCATATATTCTAGCAGACGGGAGTTGTCATAATCAAGTTACATTTTTTCACCCAATCCTGCAATTTCCAGGTTTTCTCCCTTAGCATCTCTCAGGGCTGGTTTTGCTTGAGGTTTTCTTCCTTGTCTGCCAGCAGGTGATGGAACTGCCATAGCCAGAGAAGGCAAAATGGGCCCTGCAAATGGTATTTCAGTTTCACAAATGGGTAAGACTGAAGACAGCATCCTTGCTAGGGAAGGCTTATGTGCCCCATCCCTGGCAGTGTTCAAGGCCAGGCTGAATGGGGCTTTGAGCAACTTGATCTACTGGAAGGTGCCCCTGCCCATGTCAGGGGGTTGGAACTGGGTGAGCTCTAAGGTCCCTTCCAACACAAACCATTCTGTGATTCTATGATCTTAAGATCTGACCAGAAACTGGCTGGAGGCTGAGCATGTTGGGGTGGGAAGGATAGGGAGATTCTGTGGATATCTGTACTAAGACAGTGTTTGATTTCCTAGTCTAGATGTATCTCCTTCACTGCATCAAGACCTATACATTTTCCAGCTGATGATATCCAGGCCTTATAAACAGGTTTTGCCCTGTGCAGAGGTGTGAGTACAGGCTCTGAAGTGCTTTGTGTGTCTAAGCTACTCTGCCATGTCTGTTAACCTGCCATCATGTGTTTCACACCTCTCCCAACATTTGCTCTGATATATCCCAAACAAAAGGGCTTGGACCTCTGTTCACCATCTCCCAGCTTCCCTTTAACTAAGCAAGGTTCAAGGATTTTGGCCCACTAAAGGGGACTCACTGCTGAATGTTTGTCTCAGTTCATCCCACCAGGATGCTGGAAAACTACCCAGAAAGGTATTTAGGCACTGCTGTTGGAAATAAGGATCATGGTAGCAAGGCACAAGGAGAAAGAGTATGCTGCAGCTCACCTCCTCTTGGAGAACACAGGCTAATACCAGTGTGGACTCCAGCATATCAGACAATGAAAACCAGCTCAGATATGGCACAGACAGGGTCTTTGAGCATCAGAGGAGCAGCACTGGAGCAACCATCTGCACAGAGGCAGCAATACACTGAAACCTGTCTGTAAAGAAGGCAACAGATGATGAGGGAAGACGGCAGTCAAGCCTGGGTGTACAGATGCATGCCAATGTGAGGGGCACATCAGCCCCTTTCCAACATCCATGGCTTGCCTGCTCTGCATACTGACAAGGATACAAGAGAAACAAGCAGCTTGTACCAGGGACAGGCTGGCTGCAGCATGTATGATGTGTGCTAATTGCTAGGATTTTGTCATGACTCCTCATCCCAAGCACTCAGTGTATACAGGGAGCATCGACCCTGAGCAGAGCTCGAAGAGGTTAGGTGCTGCAGATCTCCTCTGGATTGATTCTCCCAGGCTGGCTTTCACAGCAAATGCCAGTTTGTAACAGACCAACGGAGGGTCAAAGATATTCCAAATCATAGTCCAAAATCACAAGAAACACATCTGACACTCAGATAAACAGCACTGAATCACAAACCTGGTAGAGTGCTTATTTCAAACCAAACTGGTGACAATAACTAGTGAGAACAAGTTGGCAATTCCCAGCGATCATGTGATGGACAAAGCTACGAGTGATTAACGTTAGAAAAGAGAATGAAAGAAAGGGAAAAAAAAACCCAACCCAGAAACCCAAGGTCAGCACTGGCTGTTTCACTTTCACAGAGCCCCTATTCTTTTCCCTTCACAGGGGCGTAGGAGCAGCTGAAAGCCACATTCATCAGCAGGGCGTCTCGTTGAGATTCTGTCCTCACCCCCCATCTCCGGGGGATTCAGTTATTTTGGCTGCTCCCAATTAACAGCAACCAAGTATCATTTGTTCGGGGAGGGAGCTGCGAGGCAACCGGGAGGGAGCTGCGAGGCAACGAGGACGGAGTGGATGATGGCCAGGCTGGATCATTACAGCCACAGTAAGAACCATGGCACAGGAGACGAACGATCCCGTTCCATTTTTTCCTCTCCCTTTTGAAGGGAGTAATTGGAAACCCGAGCTTTTTCCCAGCTCTTTTGCTTTTTGGTCACAGTCTGATGGAAGGATTTGAATGAGAATATTTCCTCCAGAGTATGCCTGATTTTCCCACTGGGCTGGCCTCACTGTTGACTGTCTGAGACCAAGGCTGTACCAATGTTATGTATTCGGTTGCAAACTAGTACCCAAGCATGAGAGTCTGACACAGGATTCCAGAAAGGCAATAATTCCTGGTAAACAAAGCAGAGAGAACCATGGAACTCAGCTGTGGGGAAGTCTTTAATAAATGCATTGCATTTAAAACAGAAAAAATAAACAGTGGTTGTGGACAGGATGAAAATAACAGTAGTGATGGTGCAGCAGTAGGCAACAGAGTGGGTTTCAGAGCTGCAGGTGATTAATTCCTGGGAGTTGAGCAAAAGTCCCTGGAGGGATTCCAGGTCATTTTGAAGCGTGGAATTTTATTCTGACCCTTTGCTATATGGAGCCAACTTTGGTGTTGCAGGATGATAGGCAGTTCAGCTCTCATCTCGTGGGCTAGGAGAGGCTGCATCAAGGCTACGCCCAGCTCAGATGCAGTGATGCAGTGGGTAAGCCCCATCCCAAAGCCTGCTGCTTGCAGACTGGTTCCCCCTGAGCTCAAACATCCCCTTCTACAACTAAACCACTTGAGGAGGGCTTGGGGCAAACTTTGAGAGACCAGCTTGGGAGCATGGTGCCAGCTCCTCCATCCCATTCTGCCTGGTGTTTTGAAAAGGCTCCACCACAGAAGAGAAACTAAGCGACTGGCTCAAGCAGCAACTCCTGTGTAGTCTTCATACTATCTGCCTCCTTCCCCTGCCACAGGTTTAGGCACTAACCTTCCTCGTAACTGCAAGAGATGCACATAGCATTCAGATCTCCTCTGCAGGGTGTTATTGGGATATACACAGGTGTCACAGAGATCAGAAACTGGAAGAGGTGGCATTTGATGGTCTGTGCCAGGGACAAGCCTTGCCCAAACAGGCAGCACTGAAAAAGTGGAAATACCCACAACCAGAAAGGGGTCAGGTGCTCGGGACTTACATCAGTTGGACTTACACCTCCCTGTCTATTAAATGTGGATACCAATCCTCATCTGCCTCTTAAGAACTAGGTATTGTGCTCTTAACACAGCGCTGTAATGCACCAGGTGGTGCTGGGACTACTTAACAGTGCCTTGCACAGAATATTTTATTTCCCTTGACACACTTACATACCCAGTTACATCTACATCAGCCCAAAGGGTGTATTACAAGCACTCGTCCAGCAGACACCTGCATAGGTGACAATGCTCTGGAAGGTAAAAGGTTATGTGACTTACTGGAAACATTGAAGGGCAAGCATTAGACAGCCTCATCTGTTAAGAAAAAGGGTCAAAATAACCTTATGGAAAATTTCAAACAACAGAAAATGGCTCAAACTCTACCTTTCTGTATACACATATACACATGCACAGTATGTAGCAAAGCAGGATTTGTCCAAGCATGTATTAATCAGGAAACGAATGTCTCGTGATGCTGAGAGATGAGCCATTGAAGCTGGCTGGCGATGGCAGGATCCCCCATTGAAGCCATGGCAGTGTCAACTCTCCTGCGATTTCTGGCCTGGAAACAAGCCAGGCCAGCAGCCAGCCCAGCCATGCTGAGCAGCAAGTGCCTCTTGACATGGGCTCAGCGTTGCCTGTGCATTGGGACTGGTCCAGGGGATGAGAGCAACGGAGCCAGCACAATGAACGCTGTGCTCCGAGGGGACAGAGCAAAACAAAGCTGCTGGCAAGCACAGTGTGCCTGCAACAAAGCTGAGGGGGTTCACAGCATTCCTACAAGAAGGAGGAGCCCCTTAGGTACTGTGGTGTTTGTGAGCGGAAAGAAGGGCAGTGGAAAGCCAAAGTTTGTAAAACAAAGGCTTGATGAGGATGCTGGCTTTATCGTGAGAGCCCAAACCTCAAGCCAGGCATCACATGCAGGGATCTGATTTTCACAGCACTGAGCCCTTGGTTCTGAGATCAGTCAGCCTGGCTTGGTCACTCCAGTGCTGCTATACCTTTGATACGGGTGGCTACACATGAACTATCTACTGGGAACAACTCCTGGACTGTGCTAACTCCCAAACCACGCTGGGGAACAGTGTGGGTCACCATGGCACATTGCTGATTTGCTGCCATAAACACAGCTGCAGCCTCTTTATGCCTAACCAGGGTTAAAGCTTGGTGATGCTACTGATAAAACAGCCAATACACAAAACATGTGAAAAAAGAAAAGCATCTACAGCACTAGGTAGATGCAAAAATGTTAATGTTATTTCTACCCATAGACCCTGGCTGAGAATTACCTCCTCTGGTAATTCTATCTCTCCGGTATCAAAAAGTGCTCAAGATCAGGGTAATACTCTGCAGCTTTTCTCCCTGATCTCGCTAAACCTTTGCTGTTTGCACATCTCAGGCTAGCTCACCACTTTCTTTTCCTGCTCACAACTAACACAGCCCCAAGTGCTTTGGGGCTGCATTTCAGGCAGGTGTGAGATCCCTGGCTGGAGTACTCATATTTACAGGCTTTGAGTACATGTAATCAAATAAGTCCAGGATGCAGTCCCAATCAATGACCTGCACCATCAGGCTCCTGAAGTGTTAGCACACTCTGGGGCATGGTTTTGATCCAGCCACCCACACCGGTCGCTGCCTGATGTATTCAGTCATTCAGGGACCACTGACAGAGTGGGACAACTGCCTCATTTCAGATGCCAAAGGTGGATTTGTGCTACAGAAGTGCCTGTTTTTTTTCCCCTCTCCCTCCCTCCACCACTGACTGAAAAAGGAGCCTGGATAGGGCAAGGGGAAATCCTTTATAATGACAGAGGGGAGATTTAGATGAGATCTTAGGCAGAAGTTGTTCCCTGTGAGGGTGGTGAGGCCCTGGCACAGGTTGCCCTGAGCAGCTGTGGCTGCCCCATCCCTGGCAGTGTTCAAGGCCAGGTTGGACAGGGCTTGGAGCAACCTGGTCTGGTGGAAGGTGTCCCTGCCCATGGCAGGGGGTTGGAACTGGATGAGCTTTAAAGTCCCTTCCAACCCAAACCTGTCTGTCATTCTGTGATCTGTTGCAGCACCATCCCACTTCCACCTCCTAAATTTCCTCCTTCAAGGTCTGTGGGATACGTTATCCTTCCCTTCCACCCTGAGTAGCTGCACACACACCCTGCAACCATAGCATTTCTGCAGCCACTGGCCTACATAAGAGGTCACTGGGCCAGCACCAACTGATGGTACAAGTCTTTCAGTGCAGATCTGCTGGAAATAAGAATCCTGACAGCATAGGAAGATCTCAACAACCCAGCAAATCCCTTCCTGATCACATCTGTCTGTGGATGAGACATCCCAGGACCCACCTGCTGCAGGCAGAGCAATCAAACTAAACTGGCTGTGCCCTGTTTGGGGGGCCGCACTGCTGTTAGAGTATCTCCCAGAGCTGAGAGGCTGAGACTGCTCTTAGCTTTGCTGTCATCCACAAAAGCCTCTTTTACAAAAACATTATCTTAAGGTTGTGAAGCTTCAGTCATCAGACAAAAATGTATATAAATCATGCACACCACTGCTGGCGCTGCTGGCAGAGAGCAGGCTGCCTGGGAGAGACCACAGCTCCCTGCCAACCCCCTGGAGCTCACACTAAAAGTCTTCATCCCTATCCCAGATCTCCTCCTATTTAACCCCATGGACTCACCCAGCGAGCTTCTATGTTCGCAATGGCAGTGTGCTGCCTGTCCAGGGGGCTATGAAGCCTCAAGCAAGGGCCAGCAGGGACCAGAGGGCAGATTCCCCTCCAAAAGAAGGGATGTAGGCTATGTTGCATCCACATGCTTACATCCCTACTCGATCCCAAGGATTTGCTAAGGGGTAAGAAGCAGCTGGGAGCAACCTTCTATGTACTACTGCCTGTGCCTGAAGGACGGAGGCTATAAAGTATGGCCACGTATGTACAGCTGCAGGCCAAATCATAGAACCATAGAACAGTTAGGGTTGGAAAGGACCTTAAGATCATCTAGTTCAAACCCCCCCAACATAGGCAGGGACACCTCACACTAAACAATGCCACCCAAAGCTCTGTCCAGCCTGGCCTTGAACACCGCCAGGGATAGAGCATTCACAACTTCCTTGGGCAACCCATTCCAGTGCCTCACCACCCTTACAGTAAAGAACTTCTTTCTTACTGATTCAAAGAGGCATCCTGGAAATTTATTCTGCTGGAAGGATTTCTTCAGCATAAACGGATACTGTGATTAAAGGGCCACTGAACTGACACCAGAAGCAGGGTTGTCACATACACTGGCAGCTAAAAATTAAGCTGGTGAATGACTCAAGACGTGCAAGTAGCTGCAAGTGCACGCATGTGACCCGATGATGTCCTCAGCCTCTGTCATACTGCTGGTATGTCGCTCGCACCGGCCATCCCTCTCTGCATCCAGTGGGATGCAACCTCAGCTAGAGGCTTCAGTGTAAATAAACCAAAGCAATGATGCCCTGAAAACAGGGAATCCTGCAGCACAGGGGCTGTTAACTCACACCTTTGCAGGCTGAGTGGGAGGAAATATGTAATGGCTTGTGGTTTGGCTCGATAAACCCATGGGTTTCTAGGAATTGTTTTCATATAACACACCTCCCCTCCACCACAACATGAAGGCAGGAGCACAGTCTGCCAGTATAATTGCTGCCCATCCTCTCCCTGGCACAGCAGAGAGCATGACAAGACTTCAGATCTGCTAGTTTACACTCCAGCAGAGCATTGCATATGTGTTCCATCCTTCTTCATGCCCTTTTCATGACTTCACCCTTTTTCAACGACCAGGGCAGCACCACATCCCCCTTCATCACAACCTTCTGTGAGCCCCTGGTGGCTGGCAATCCCCAATGAACCAAACCTAAGGCACACCAGGGCATTTCCCAGCTCTGAAGTGATGCTCCCACAGCATCTGCAACAAACACATCTCAGAGAATCACAGAACGGTTTGGTTTGGAAGGGACCTTAAAGCTCACCCAGTTGCAACAACCTGCCACAGGCAGGGACACCTTCCACTAGACCAGGTTGCTCCAAGCACCATCCAACCTGGCCTTGAACACTGCCAGGGATGGGGCAGCCACAGCTTTTCTGGACACCCTGTGCCAGGGCCTCACCACTCTCAGGGAACAACTTCTGCCTAAGATCTCACCTAGATCTATGGCACAGTAAAAAGCCATGTCCTCTGGCCAAAGCTGCCTGGGATGAACCTCTGAAACGCCACAGTTACCAAATGAGCACAGGACCACAGCATCCGTGGTACTTCCCAGGTCAGCACAGCTACTGGGAAGCTCTGTATCCAATGCTGCTCATGCCAAAAGTGCGTTAGTTTGACATTGAACAAACAACTGTTAAATCTTTATCCAAACACATACAGATAGACAGTGCTGTCAATGAAAGCCACAGCAGTTCAAGACTGTCGTCAGTTTTTTTTTTTTGTTTTCACCAAAACAAGATGCTTGTGGTGTTTTCAGCCCCCACAAAATCCACATAGGATAAAGATGGAACATGAGTGTGGACCCCCAAAACATCCCAGAGAAGATAAACAGAGAACAACCCTTCACTGACCCTTCCAGGACATGAGCTGGAGAGCATCAAGCGGAACGGGCAGGTAGCAGCTCCAAAGCAAACAGCAGGAGCTGGTTCTTCACCCAGCTCACAGCTAAACTATGCGTCTCCTTGCCACGGCCTCCACAACACCCCAGGGGTCAAAGTCATGCAAGGAAAACCACCCACTGCCATGAAAAACAAACAGTGGAGGAGAATCGCTGCCCACCTCTCTCCTTTGGGAAGCCCCGGAGGCGCAGGTCACGGCGGCCTGCAGAGAACTGCTGACAACAGGCAATTTGTCCCCGCACACTCCTCCCCTCCCAACGCTCTTACCCGGGCGCCGACCCCAGCCCCATGGACCCCAGTTGTGTGCGGGGTGTGTGCACGGGGAGATCACGCATCACCCCGCACCTCAAGGTCCACGCGTGGTCCGCCCCCCGCCCTGGGGTTGTTCCCCATGCACCGGCACCTCCGGACCCGCTGCCCGCGGGGAAGGATGCTCCTGCCGCGGCGGGATGCGGTGCGGTACCCGCGCAGGGCTCACCGCGGATCGGAAGCGCCGCGCCTGGTCCCGCACGGACGCTCGGCGGGGGGTCCCCGGGGAGGGGAACTGCCGTGGGGAGAGGACCGACGGCCG